>BMAO01024249.1:0-17374 GCA_019973975.1 Trichonephila clavata
AAATGCTAAAATTAAGAAGAGTAAAAGAAATTATTATTACTAATACAGGAAAAAATTGGTAAAATTTACAAAAAATACATAAACGTGGCCCCACTCTGTACCAAAGTTTATGAACAAATTCTCAATTTTCAATTGTAATGTGCTACGTTGGTATCTATTTAAATGACCTTCATGATAAGAGATATTTTAGTTTTATAAAAACTACAACACTTTATCTATATATATTATGTGAAATTGCTTTAAAAAACAGTGATTGTTTTCACATAAGGGACTGTAAATTTTTTAATAAATCCAATGATGGATATCTGGTTAAAACACTTCTACTATTACACAGAATATACACAAAAAATTTCACTTAATTATTCTTAAAACTTTTTTTAGCACAATAGCTGTCCCGGCGTAAGTTTTTCGAAAAAAACACATTTCAAGTAAACGCATTTTAAAGTTTGACATCTCGTTTAAAGTTATGGCATATGCTTTACAAAAAAAAAACACTTGTAGTTTTTTTCCTATTGAATGGAAAATAAAACACTTGGTATTTTTACAAGGCTCATAAGATGGTCTATAAAATAAAATCATAAAAAAATTGTCAACTTTTGAAAAATTCATTATTTAGGGTAGTCAGATACCTTAATCTGTCAAGGGAGTACAGAAAGACATTTTCAATTTAAAAAATAAAGTATTAATAAGAAAGTACAAATGAATACAATCTTTTATGTAATTGAAGATTGAAAAATTGTTAGAAGATAAGTTCTTACACATTAACAAAATTTACATAGAAAATAAAAATTTAAAATTCATTAACAGTACATTATAATATATAACTCAGAAACATTCTCGATTATTTTATTCTTGGAAGTATGTATTTTTTTCTAAAAAAACTTTCTGTTTCACTGTAAAAAAGTATTATGGTAATCCTATCTTTTTGAAAGTATGCTTAGTTATTTTTACATCTACTTTAAAATTCTAACTTTCCTTTCTCTACTATTTTTTTTAAAAAAAATTATAAACAATTTTTTATGATTAATATGGGACTATAACTCATTTTGTGCCTCATTCATGTTATAAAAAATAGTATTTAGATTTTAGTTTTTTAACACTTTACATCTAGAGCAACTTCAAATAAAAATCATAAATTTGATACTTCTTTAACATCAAGATCTTTTCTTTTGATCAATTTGTCATTATTATTTTATTTTATTTCTTCATCTTCATGTTAAAGGATATTATTAAGAATGCATATTTTTAATGCATTTTAGATATTTTTTAAGCATGCATATTTCTACCTGCAGCTAACAATGCAAAACACATTAATTAAGTAGAAACTGAATATTAAACTATTTAGATATTCTTACGAACAAAGAGTTCATAACTCAATAAATAAATTCAGACGCTTAATCAAATTATTAAGAATGTATTATGATAAAACGGACAAAGGAAAGTGGGGAAAATGTTTCGAAAGATTTAAGATACAAAGAAAAAGAATCAATAATGAATATTTCAGGAATTAAGAAAATATGTTTTTTATCCGCATTACTTTGAAATGTTTGAGGGTCATTTGTTACGTGTAGTTACAAAATGAATCAAATTATGTAAAAAAAAGTTTTGAACGTATATATAACTCTCACCCATCATTAATTTACGCATGAAAAGCAAAATCAGAAGCATTTTTTGAAGCAAATTCTAAAACTTATTTTACAATCTGTCAAGAAAGTAAAAATAAAAAAATAAACACCACTTTGTTCTCTTCAAGAATAGTCCTTTGAAAAATGATAATTTCAGTGAAAAGGTACATAATCATTACTCCACACACATACTATGCTTTTTGTCATTTAAATTCTTAAAGTAAGTGAGTATAATGTAAGGTATGAGAAAAAGATACACCGAAAACTTTCCGGAATAATTTGCCCTTTTGAAATAAGCATAAAAATAAAATATTATTTTTACTATTTTCGGAATTAAATTAGAATTGCTGTGAGAAAAAGGTTATACATTTTTCATACGCAAAAGCTAATTAGCATTATCTGTTATTTTAAGTAACTGAAAAATCCAATACAAAAACTTATAAAAAATATATTTATTACCCTTGTGTTTCAAAATATTATACTGAAGTATATATGATGAATGTTATATATATTCGCATCTATATATATAAATACTAAAATAATTAGGGTTTCTTGGCTTTACATGATTTAGCATTAATTAATAAATTGTTTTCTACAGCAAAAATTTTAATTTCAAATTCAATCAAAAGGTACTAACTACTGCACTCTAATATACATGACTCTTTGATATTAAAGTTAATGAGTACACACATATTCAATGCAATTATCCGTGCAATTATCTTCAAAAATATTGACAAGATATTAAGACATTTCCAATCATATCAAGGCGCAATTAGATATTCCAATTTTTCGACAAGTCTTCGCATATCTAAAAATTTTTGTTTCCAATTATAGGATCCTGCAGATCTATAATCCACATTTCCAAATTTTCTCTCTCCTATTCCACGCGATTAATAAGGCTGTTATCAAAATTATTCAAGTCAAATAAATCCAGATAAAATTTATAATGATCAACAAATTTTTGTTTTGAATAGGACATTGCAGGTCTATAGTCTGTATTTCTAACTTTTCTGATTCCATCCAATCAAAGAGACTGTTATCGAAATCATTCACGTCGAATAATTCACGATGAACTTTCAATTCTTTTGAGTCCCTTAAAAAAGTCTGAAAAGTGTTCGTTAAAGGAACAGATGATTTTTAAAAATTCACAGTTGAAATTATAATTAGTTGTTTTGAAAAATGACTGATCCAAAAACTTTAAGTTGTGAAAAGCTGCTTAGCTTTCTAGATTCAATATACATATCCCGCAAAAAAAATCTGACTTAAATTCAAATATTTTAATCATTCCAAACATAGCCCCATTATTTTTCAACTGCCCTGCAATTTGTTAAGATCATTTAAAAGTAATGTTAGCTCCATGAGACAAAGAAAAAAAACATCATTTTTATGAACCATATACAATTATTTAAAATCGTCCCTGTTCCAACTATTTAAATCAAGGCGTATTTTATCCAGAAAAATCACAAACATTTTTAGAGACGTAACCTCATTTAGCCACGTTATATTATTACTCATTAAAATGCGTTACGTTAATACACCTTTAAAGAGGATCATATTATCAATCAATATTTTAAAGTTTTTGTTATTTTTTATGCATATTACGCCACACATAATAATTTGATTAACTGGTCCTGATATTTCTTTGAAATCCAAATTCTGAAAACAACACTTGCAGCACAATGCAAAGAAAATCTATAGTTAGGTGTGTGTGTGTGTGTGTGTGTGTGTGTGTGTGTGTGTGTGTGTGTGTGTGTGTGTGTGTGTGTGTGTGGTGTGTGGTGTGTGTGTGTGTGTGTGTGTGTGTGTGTGTGTGTGTGTGTGTGTGTGTGTGTGTGTGTGTGTGTCCACTTTCATTTTGAAATACTTCTGACAAAATCTATTTTGGGTCCAGTCATATAAAAAAATAAATTTGTCGTTGTAAAAATAGCTTGTTTTCAACATACTTTCAGTACATTCAATTCATTTTTTTTCTAATGGGGCTGCGTATTGGTATTTTTTTTACCTTTTCTGACCTTGTTCATTCCCCAGGAGCTGGTATCACTTTTTACTGTGGCACCGTATAGGCGATATCAATAGCCGTAAGTAATTTTGACGCATAGTTTCCTCCCCAGATGGAGGCACCCGAGCTCTGACGATGCAAAATTCAATTTAGCAATTTAATTTTGCCGAGAGCATCCAAGCCAAATGGGCACTTCTAGGGATTTCTTGCATACTGCATAATCATACGGCATGGCCGCTGTCGACTTTTTACATCATGAAAATCCACCGACTTGAGCCGGGGTCGAACCCGCAACCTTGGGTACAGAAGGCCAGCTACAAACCCAACTACCATCCAGTCGGCACGTTCAATTCGTTGACTACAGCTTCACAAGTATCAATACACAGTTCCTTTTTTTTCTGGTATATATATATATATATATATATATATATATATATATATATATTTGCTTATTTCCTCGAGCATTTCATACTTTTTCGGACTAAATGCAATAGTTTCCAAACTAGCAGATGACTTTATATCGAGACAAAGTGATATATATTCATAACTATTAATATTGCTGCAAAGTTTATCGGAAATATTGACACTCCTTTATATATTTTAAGTCATACTTTTAACAGTATTTCAACTAACTTGTAATTCTTGAATTCTGAACAAACTTTTCTTAATTACTGAAATCCTGAAACAAACCGAGAGTATAGTTTAAACATTACTTTTTAAATCTCCTTCTGAAAATGCTTTTGTCGTTCTAGCATTTCAAAAATTTCGAAACTAGTTTTCGGAACCTTGTTATTGATTTTTACAAAATTTGAAAATAAATTCACTCGAGTTTCACCTATCTTTAAACATTGAGAAAATAGGTTTTTTTTTCTTTTCTAAATATTTTTTGGCAATGTGTTTATGGTGAGTTTCAAAATGTTTCTTGCTAGATGACGTCCAACGTTCAATAATTTCAAAACACAGGCCGCAATGGCTGTTATCATGTTTAACAAAAGCCAAAATCAACATTCTCAATATTTACAAGATTTTGCACATCTTTTACTTTCTATCTTTCTATTGGTAACATTAGAACCTTACAAACATTAAATTGTTTATATTAAATTGAAACACAAATTATGGTTATTCAAGATTACACCCACTGGTAAGTATAGAAAAACATTCTTCTGACAACAAAACATCTCGTTTCACCTATTCGTTATGTAATGTCATCTTTAACCTTTTACCATTGATGTTTTTACTAGAACTGGTAGATAGTCTTGTAAAACTGGAATTTACACGTTCATTAACACAAGAAATTACTTTATTTAAATTTATTTTCATTGTTATTTTAAATTCTTAGCGTGCCAAGAAAACTATCAAGCGTGCCTCAGTTAGCATTCGTGCTAACTGAGGCACGCCTGACCATTCCTATATTAAAAAATTGTTCCCTTTTATTCATATACAAAAAAATTTCTGAAAATATTTTAATTGCTTACCATTGTCTTGGAAGTACAATATATTTTAGTTATGCTGAGTATATCAGTACAACGGTTAAAAACTTTCAAGACAGATAGAGTATACCTAGATAATGGAAAATCCCACAGCAATGCATGATGGGAAACGCTTTCCTGGAAGAATAGTGGTGATACAAAACTCAAGAAAGACAGGGCATGAATAAATGGAGAAAAAAATATTTTTATTCAAAGAACAGCACAAATTCTGGTAAGTCTTTGATTGATGTACGTGATAGAACGAGCAACATACCAGGGATATTCAGAAACAAAGGTTATAAGTCGAATAAAGAAATATTTATTAACAATAGACAGAAAATACATAAGGGAATTAAGAGGCATACATACCTGTCACATTTCGACATAATCGACAAGTCTATTTAGACATTTATTAGAACGCAGGACCAACTTGTTTAACCCGTCTTGGTAGAAATAAGGTCCATGTTCATTGAGCCAATTCTTGTCGGATGTTTTCAAAGCACTGTCTTGGAATATCGCAGCACATCAGAAACGATGTGCTGCATGCTACCACAGCTCAGACCCAGCTCTGACGAGATTTCCCTCAGAGTTACCCATCGATCATTTTGAAACATTTCTTCAATTCGTGCCATGTTTATTTCTATCGTTGAAGAACTTGGCCGGCCGCTCCCTGCCATATTGCGGTTTTCGACATCCTGTCTGCCTGATTGAAAAAAGTAAAACCATTTTGCTGCATGTTGTCTGCTCATTCTTCTTTGTTCTCTCAAATGCGGATACATTATTTGTCCATAAAAATCGTACCACGGCTTGCACTTCCAACGAGACCAATTTCCTAAGCTCTTGCCATTTCAGTCATTTTGAGCCGTCTGGGAACTTTCATTACCTACCCACAAACCAGCTGTATGCCAAGTGGTGCCATTTGTCCCCACTCAAGGGAAATAAAAATTTCCACAATTTTTAGTTTTTAAATGCTGTGTCTTATAACCTTTTTTTCTGATCATCCCTCGTAAATCGAAACATTGATGGTCCAGTTCAATGGCCTGCTGGATCACCAAACCTCGCTTGCGTTTCTTCTTTTGGGTGTACGTCAAGTCACTGGTGTATGAAAATTCCGTTAACAGTGCTGAAGAGCTTGTTGCATGCATCGTGGCAGCTGCTGGGTAAGTCCGAACACTCCAGGTATTTTCGCTAACATTTGATCTTTCATCATAGCCCAGTGTTGTAATTTCGAACACCTACTTTGATGACGATCGTTGTCTTTTTAATCTTCTTTTTTTGTAGTTTTTAGCTGTACTAAAGATACTGAATATGTTTTCAACTCTATTCATGTTCTGTCTTTCTTGTGTTCAGTGTCGTCACTACCTCGGCAAGGAAGCGTTTCCGACCATGCATTGCTATGTGATTTCCAATCGTATAGGTATACTCTGTCTGCCCTGAAAGCTTGTAACCGTTGGACTGATACAACCTATATATTTAAGCTACCATATAAATAACATAAAACAAAAAAGGTAAATTTGGCACCAAAAACAAGCTAATAATAGTAAATAAATTTACTAATATTCATATTAGCATGACTTTAAATAATTGAGCCTGTTCTAAAAAAGCTTACAAAAAATTGAACATACATTATTACAATACTTTACGTAATTATTTAGTTTTTAAGAGATAAATAAGACTTTTAAAAACTTTTATACCAACTTTTGAGAAACTTGCCTGGTGTGTGTAATAGTTTTTTTATGGAGAGTCAAGTTATATAGGTGACATCTCTTTATCTCAAACCCCGACCCGCAAAAACAGCGTTAATTTTAACTAAACTAGCACACTTGTTTGACCGACATGTGACTGCAATTTTGTCTCTGTACAAGAAACGGCTATATAAGATGATATGTTAAAGAAAAGATCATCATATAAAATTCTGAAGTTTGTGATCACAGTAGCTAATGATGTGATGGAGGAACTCAATATTCCCCCTGTCAAAAATGTGCTCGCCCTCACTTAACCAAGTGCTAGGGAATTATTTCTTAAAATTTTTCCCAAAACAGATACGATCCAACACCTCCATGCCGCTTATCATTAAATTTCAGGACATCATGTATATCTAAAATTTCATGTACTCTTTCAGAGGCACAACACCATGCTAAGAGAATCAAGGGATTCATACAGCTGAGTTTCTTTTTAGCATGACTTAGTACACTAATAAAATTATTACATATCAAGCAGATTACATTTTAGTTTTTTATTTTACAAAAAAAAGGCACACATTCACTTTTTTTTTTTTTTTTTTTGAGATACGCACGTTAATTTTTTTTTTTTTTTTTTGCTTAATTTTACTGCAGTCTGGTTATGCTTAACACACACTAAATGCAAGAGCCTAAAGTAGATAAATAATCAATAATACAAAAAAAATTTTAGTGAAAATCGATATTTTTTCTTCAACATTAGCTTACTAGACATATAAAAACTGCACAGATTAACAAGCATAATGTAAATAAGCGTTTCTTTTGTTCTCTGAAAGGTGAATATTTAATGTAAGACACTCTAAGCAGGGTAGTAAAAGACTAATGACGTGGTATAGGCATTATTTTATTATTAGCTGCTAAAATAATTGTTACTATTGAAGGGGAGAAGGGTGTGTCGATATAACATGTCTGGTAATAGTTTACTGAGTAAAATTGGGTTCGTTAAGCAACAATATTTTTAATAAAACTTTTGCTTCATAATATTACATTGGCTCAGCCGGAGAAGATGCTCGTTGAGGATCGCGAGATTGACAAGATTGACAATGCGGAAATTTTCAACGCCTTTTCTATAGGCTTATGTCAGTGATTCCTTAAATGGTGTATATCGATCCCCAGGGTCTATGACGACTTGCAAGGAGTCCATGTAAGCGGAAAAGTAATTTGGGGGTCTATGAGATATAAACGGGGGTCTATGATAGTGGCTTTCACTAAACCATTTCATAACTTTTTTAAAAGGAAATTTAATGAAGTGGAAAACAAATTTACTTATTTAACAGGCATATTTACCAAATTTAATGAGGTTTCTTGTCAGTTCAAAGGCAACAGCATAAATTTTACTAAGACAAGAACCATCATTTTAGCGTTTCATGTCAGAGTTAAGCTAAATGAGTGTAATATTATGGTCGCGTATTTTCTCAGTTTTTCAATTTGTCAGACAAATCTACCAGGAAAATGACGTTTTCACTTACGTTCAACATTTAAGTGCCCCTTAGTCAGATTTTGAAACAAAATTTGAAAATGCTTTGATTATATTGATGCCACAACCACAGTATGCAATGAATTCATATGGTCACATCGAAAAATGAATGTCAGATTATAAGAGGAACTCATAAGAACAGGCACTAACGAAGATCTTGAAGTGCAGTTTAGAAACTGATGTCAGCACTTCTTGGCTTTAAAAAGATATCCCTGAATTATGGAGTATCTTGAGAAAGTTCTTAATTGTTTTTCTTAGCAAGAAGAAGTTTCAGCAGGGTTAACAAGCTCAAAAAAAAAGATTAGACACTACTAACAAATGAAATTTAGGGTTAAATCTGCAAGAGTGATGCCAAATGTTCAAAATTTGTTATTGAAATACTAGATTCATCATTCCCTTTAAAAAATTTGTTTGTTACTCAGTTATTTTATGTAACAGTCATTTTATGCATTAATTAAATTTTAATTTAATTAATTAACATATGTTTCTTAAGTTTTAAACACTATACTTCACTACAGTTAGAAATTTAAATTTTTAAAGTAAGTAGCTCTATACCAGCTGTCAAAAAGACATTTAAGTTGATAAATTTGCTAAAATTTAATATTAGATAAGTAGGGGTCTACCCACAAAAACTGAAAAACATAGCAAGGGGTCTATGAGATAAAAAAAGTTTTGAAACCTCTGGCTTATATTGTCAGTTTTTCTCTAGTATATCAGGAAATTCACAATTTTTCATAAAAACTCTTGTTTTAAAAGTGAAATAATACTTATTAGCGTAACTAATACGACATAAAAATTGTTTTCGTTGCTTTATATGTTGTTATGGTAAAAAATAGATAATCTCTTCTCTAAATGGATGTTAGTTTAAAAAAAGAGATTTTTTTTTATGTGCGCTTTTGTTTAAGAAAGGTTATAAAAGTATTTCGCTGTACTAGAAGTTAAAACAAAAAGAGTTTAATGAAAGATGTGAGGGTGATCCTTTTGAAACAATTTATTCAGATAGCAGACAAGTAAGAAAGAAAATATTCGAACATACGAAGCCTGAACATTTATTTCTGTGTCACTCAAATACTTGCAATAAATCACTTGTGGCAAGGAAAGTGAAATTTTATGACTAAGAGTGTAACATTATAGATATAGAGTTTTATAAAATTAAATAAGTAGAAAATTCAGAGTAAAATTCAGTGTGTCTGATCATTATAGCCAAGAGCTAAGATAATTACATAAATTTCATAATTTTCAATTCAAATGAGTAAAGTAAAGATAAGTAAATAATGGGATGTTTTTTCTTTAAAATATCTTAATAATGTGGATATTTCCTATAATTCTTATTATAATTTCTCTCGAACATGCAACCTTAAATTATTTTTATTTAAAACTTAATTAAATATTAATGAATTCTAAAATTTATTTTTTTCTCAACCAAAAATCAAATTCTTAAAAGCTTGAATGTGATTCATGTTTTCAAAACAAATATTGATTATTTAATTACCTCATAGATTTGCAAATTTTTTACCCCATTTTCGTAAAAAAATTTTAAAAGGTTGTTTTTTTATCTTAAAAGTTGAAGCAGGTAAAAAAATGTCTGATTAAAAAAAATTTACGAAAATTGATTTTACATTTGTTCTTCTTACAATAAATTTCTTTTATGCTATTTTTTTTTTCAAAAATTAATTTATAATTGTTAGAGATATAAATAAAACAGAGGAATCATGAAAAAAAATAAAGTTCTTACCAAAGAAATATTTGTCATCTTTTGAGCTATTCGCAATTAATCATTACAATTCTAATATAGGATTTAATACTTCAGTCAGAAAACATTATTATTCAATGTACTTTTTAATATTCTTTGAACTTATCCGTTTTAATAATAAGTATAGCTTTGTTTATTTCAAATTTTTCAAGAATTCTTTTTTTCAACCCCTTAGCTTCCACCGGCGTATATATATGTTTCGTGTATCCAAACACATTTTAGTACTTTTTAACAAAATAGCATATTTAAACATTATAAAAGCTTTTTAGAACTCATACCAATAAATACTAATATTTAACTAACAATATTGAAAAATAAATTACCTAAATTTTACAAAAATAACAATTATAAGTGAAAATTTTGAAATATTTTTGAAAAAATTCAAAGCAATTAGAGAAAAAAGTAATAAACTTATATCATAAAAGTATTAATAAAACAAAATATATGCATTTATCCGGAAAAGGTACAAAAATTTTATTGTTTTATTAAAATTTGAAAATTTTAGAGCTGATTGAATAAACATTTTAAGAAATGTGACATTCTGTATGGGATCATTATTTAAATAACAAGCCATAAATCGTACATTATTTATATAATAAAAAATATTCTATTACATTCTCTAGAAAATAATATAAGTTTCAAGTTCAAAATGTTTTATAGAATTATATTTGTACCATTTTGAGATCAGACTCGCCATGATAGATTTTGAACAATTTAAATGCCCCCTTCTGGTAGATCAAAGGCCCACTTCCGGTTTTTCTAACTTTACAAAACTAATTGTAACTTAACCTCTAGGTAGCGTAGAAACAAAGAAAGTATGTTTTGTAAAGCCAAAAGATACCTTTATTCGATAAAATTTTAAAAAACCCCGTCTTGACCGAATTTTGTCATTTTCAACGTTTTCGGATATCTTAACCGGTGGCCAAGGCGTATACGTACGTCTTTGTGAAATACGATCCTTTTCTCTGAGCTGCTATTAGTAAAACTACTCTAAAGGGGCTTTGAAATGCAATAAAAGGACCTTGACATTATTGGTGAAAGATTTATTTATTCCAGGTAGAAAATTTTCTTATTTATACCTTTCCTCCATAACACTGCTTATGCACGCCTGTGTGAAAAAACACTGGGGAGAGAATCGTGTAAATTTAATTAGCAATTAATGGGTTAATTGAGTAAGATTTGTTTCTGTGTCTGGAATATTAACCTTAATCAACTTAAGATATCCGACTGGGTTCGGAAATAATTTTCTGACTTAAATAATTATATTATTGTTATTTTTTTTAAGTAAGTACGTTGCAAAACTATAAAACTACAGCAAAAGGAATTTTTTTTAAAGTTATTTTTCAGAATGTTGAGATATCTGAACCAAAATATTACAAAAAATTTGCTCTTTTGCTAAACACTCTAAAATATATATATATTACAAAAACAAATAAAATCTTTGCAGGAATACAATAGTATATTTAGTGTTTAACTATGCTGTATACTAAAACAACTCAAGCTTTACAAAAAGAATATGAAATGCAGGATTTCAAAATAAGAAAAAACCGGAATTTTTCTTTTAAAAAAAATAAAACTCTTTACCATATAAAGTTACATTAAAAAATAACTTAATTGATACATTACACTTAGCTTTTAGCATGAAGCATTACTATAATACAAATAATAAACTCAAAAAGTTTCATAAGAATATTTCAATTACTTAAAGAGATATCTCTGTTACCGTGAACCATTATGTACAAAAATAACATTCTTCAGAAAATACAAAATAAAGTTTATATTTGCAATAAAACTTTTTAAAGATTTATGAAGATATCAAAACTCTCCAGATTTGTACGTGGTGTCTTTTTCTGGAACTTAAACTTCAAACTTTTATATTTTTGAAGGAGATTTCTTTTTTTTACGAGACAGTTTCTTGTCTGGCTTAGAGATGCCTGTTTGAATCAACAATTCTCGTACTGTCGAGGTACCAAAAATATCCCATCATTTCAGGCCCTAATTCCATTCCAAACTTTTCAAGTAGATGTAATAGACCAGTGAACCCGCAGAATTAAAAAGTCTTATTACAAAATAAATCCCTAAGCGGAGTGTTTGTAGCTCAAAAAAGGTCTTTTTCGGGATTATACTCCAAATGACATTGATAAAACTTTCATTGCAGTTCTGAGTTTTCCGTGAGACAATTTCTTAGGAGATTTTGATGGCATAGATCCATATAGTTAAGTCTTTTTAGTAGAATTAATAACTGAATTTTTTTAAGATCCGTTGATTTTTCTTTCAACGTATCTCCAACAAATTTTGTTTTCTTGAAATCTCTTAATTTTTTGCCTCACTGGTCATATTTTTGGCATGATAACTTTAATTTAAGAAAAAATAACTATAACTCTACATAAAAGTACTAACAAAAAATCTAAAGAGCTCCGCAACTGATAAAAAGATAACTCGTTCAAATCAAAAGAAACATTGCAATCAGTTAATTGTTGCTTATTTGAAAGCGAAATACATCTGTTAAAACATTTATAAAGTTTAAAATATTTTAAATGAATGAAAATCGTATTTTGCGGGGGGAAATCAACCGAAAACTCACACTTCTAGTTTCGGATTTAATTTCCGGTTTCGATTTGAGCTTACTACACCAAACAAAAATAGATGTAATATTTTTCCTAATTGATTCAGAGTTGACAGTATGATGTTTTTAGAAAGCTTATTAAACAGGCTACAAAAATGAACTAAAACAATTTTTGATTTTTTTTTGATGAAAATGATAGTTTTAAACCAATCGGATGCCTTAAATCACTGTATGTATGTAATCAAATATGATCTTAATCTATAGAATTTTAAGAGGAGGACTTGTAGACAAAAGATTTGAAAACAAATGTCAACATTTTAAATTATTTATTATAATAAATGTGCGGATCCCCTCAGCAAATACAACAGGTTGAAGCATGCAGTTATTAATCATGAGAATAATAGCATTAAATAGAGCAGCATTCAAGATATCCAAGTTCACAAAAACAATCATGGAATTTCAACATATTTATATTCTCATTCCCAGATTCGTATAACACATCTAGCAAATGCCAGCAGAAATCATTGTTCAGGATATTTAAATATGTATCAAATGCAGGCAGAAAAAACTGTTGCCAGATATTTGAATGCAGCTATATTCAAATAAACAGATAAAAGAAATGTATAAGTAAATTAAATTCAAAGATAAAATAAATGCAAACTAAGCAACATGTCAATTATTTTGTTATTTACAAACATAAATAACAAAAAATACTGAACACATAGATTTAAAATCTTAAACTGAGTTCATAATAAAACACTTGTTTTAATGTTATATGTTGCAAACTAAATTGATTGTAAATTACGTGCTCGAGAGGATCAATGATGACAGTAATTTGGATGTAAGATGCCATAATGATAGCGACGTCTGAGCTGGTACTTCTTACTACACTACTCGCCATACAAATGCAACCCCCTGAAGAAAGCAAGCAAAACATAGGAAATTAGCATCATATTTTGGCGGTGATGAAATAGGTAAATCATTAGCATTATAGCGCAGACCCAAATCACGGGCCATCATAGCGCCACCCGCAAGCGCTATAGAAGGGGAGAAAACAAACTGGACAATTTGAAGTATGACAAATGTTTTTTTCGTGGCGTGATATTTTTTCATAAGCTGCTAACTTACATCTCGTGGGAAGACATCGAGCGTCTTTTGACTAAGTTTCTGAATTCGACCAAGGAGTAGTAGCCTATAGGGATTGCGGATTATTTATCACAAAAATCAGTCAACGTGTTGTACGAAACCAAAGCAACTGTGGTGTGGATCTGTCTTTGCTAAATGCAGGAGGAAACGACGGACCGTCAGAGCCGATCGCACCATTCTCGTTGCACCACTGCCCATGATGGCAGATGTATTGTGCGCATGGCAGTGATGGATCACGCAGCCACATCACGAACCATAGCACAACAGATTCAGTCTGTTACGGCATCATTCGAAGTTCTCTCGTACCATTCAACACCGTTTGCAGCAGAGTGGAATATCCGTAAGGCGTCCATTCCTTCGTTTATCCTTCACTGGAAACCACAAGTGCTTTCTCAACCAATAGGGTGATGAACAGCTGAAATGGGCAACGGAATGGAATGACACTGTGTTTGCTGACGAAATCCCACTTCTGCCTGCAACATCACGATGTCGGATTCGAGTTTGGAGACACCGTAGGGAGAGGCTGCTGAACTGTTGCATCATGCATCGCCACACTGGTTCTGCTCCCTGTATCAGGGTTTGGAAGGGGGTATTGGATTTCACTACCGCACCCCTCTAGTACGCATTGTCAGTACTCTGAACAGCCAGCACTACATCTCTGAGGTGTTGGAGCCCGTGGTCCTCCCATACATTCAGAGATTGCCATCAGCCATATTCCACCAGGATAATGCACGACCACAAGTGATACGCAATATTCAAGAGTTCTTCTTTACCTATAAGATGGAATTGCTTCTTTGGCCTGCTGTTCTCCAGATCTATCGCCAATTAGAAACGTGGGTCCATGCTTACACAACGGACTGACCAGGGATACACCATCCGCTACTACGCCAGATTAACTTGGGCAATATGTGGAAGCCGCATGGACTGTTGTAACCCAAGGATACATCCAAAGCCTCTTTGATTATATGCCGAGGCGTGCGGCAGAGGTTATAGTTAACAGTGGCGGCTATACTAACTACTGGTTTTGTCGTCATCCACTCTTCAGAAGAGGCTGTAATTTTAATCGTTTGATCTTTGTACAAAATATTACCTGCAAAATAAATTTCGCTGTGAAAATCTCTCGTCCTTCTTGGTGTTGCCTTTTGTGTGGCAGCAGTGTATATGACTAAATTTTTTTATATGAAATATATTTTTGGTTCACTAAGAAGTTTTTTAACAGTTGAACATTCAGAATTACACTCAAGAGCCAAAACATTATGACCACCTGTCAATAAAGAGTTGGCGCGCAACACAGCTTCAACCCGCCTTGGCATGGATGCCACAAGTCTTTGGTAGATGGCTGGAGACAGATTGTACCAGATGTTTAAGCAACGGTCATGCAAATCCGAGATATTGCGAATTGGTGGTCTTTGAACTCTGAGCTGCCGTCCCATGACATCCCAAAAGTGTTCTATCGGATTGAGATCCGGTGAGTTAGGTGGCCAGGACATTAACTGGAATTCAGCATCATGTTCCTGGAGCCACTCCAACACAATTTTAGCCTTGTGACATGGGGCGTTGTCCTGTTGAAATATTCCATTTCCAGCTGGAAAAACAGAGGCCATGTAAGAGTGCAACTGGTCCGCAATGATGTTCAGATACCCTGTAATATTTTTGGTCTGCTCTACCACAATCACTGGTCCCAGAGACACCCAAGTTAACTTCCACCAAAGCATAACGCCACCACCGGCCTGTGTATGACCTACTGTACATTGAGGGAGCAACTGTTCGCCAGGAAGACGGCATATCCTGACACGGCCATCGGCATGATGAATGACAAACCATGATTAATCTGATTAGGCAACTCTCTCCCACTGATCCATGGACCAGTCCACGATGTTCCCGGGCCCAGCGCAAGCGCAGTTGGCGATGACGCTAGGTCAGTAAAGACACATGAGTGGGACGTTTGCTGCGTAGCCCAATATCCATCAGTGTCCACTGAACAGTGTGCTCCGATACTATTCTACTTGGCCCTGCATTGTATTGGGGCTGTCAGCTGAGCCACTGTCTGGCTCCGGTTTTGCTTCACCATGCGAGACAGTCTCCAATGACATGTTTCTTTTGATAGCGTGTGGACGTCCAACAACATGTCGTCCACTGCTGGTTTCACCGTCATTCATCCCACTTTCCATAAGTACTAACAACTGTAGATCACGAACAACCCACGAGTCGTGCAGTTTCGGAAATACTTGTTCCTAGCCTTCGAGCCATTACAGTCGGCCCTCTATCAAAGTCGCTTAGATCCGCAGCCTTTCCCATCACACACAGAAGTAAGTGAAAGAATGATTCTTCAGACTTCCAGCAGCAGTTAAATACCATTTCCACCTGATCACGTGCCTTCCACGTCATCCAGGCGAGTTCATTGCAAAATGTAGGGGTGGTCATAATGTTTTGGCTCTTGAGTCTATTTGCCAAATTGAAAGTTACAAATTATACCTCTGATATTACGATATTAAAAAGAGCTTTTCAGGGACAAATTTTTGCATTAAAATTTTATTATTTTTATTTAGCTATGTTACATGAGCATTTATATTTTATGTTGTTTATTTCTTATTTTTATAAATATATATTCTTAAAAACATTCATATATATATAATACACAAGTACAATTTTAAGTTTTTTATTTATATCGAAGGAATGCTCATATTTTATGTTTATTTCTCTTATTTTAATCAATATTCTTAAAAGATGTATATATATGTTTACAGCTTTATATTTTATGTATATTGAAGGAACAGTTATATATTTTATGTTGTTTATTTTTATGTTAATAGATAAATAAAACGATGTTAATTAGTATAGAATAAAAATTTAAAACTGCATATATTTGACTTACATTCCTTATCTCTGCATGTATTGCCCCGGGGAATCGAATTATTTCAAAAATTTCATATTGCATGGCACACTGAATCATACTGGTAGAATAGCTCAGCATACCACAGTTAAAAAATTGCCGACCCCTAAGCTAGAACACTATTTCTTCGTACAAGTGAATTGAGGAAGAACATAACAGTTGAGACGAAAGGGATAAAAAAACATTAGGTCAGATTTTTAATTATATTAATGAATTATTTATCAATTAATATGTTCAAATCATTTCAAATTATTTTAATTAATTTATTTATTTTAATTTAATCTTTTTTAATTTATATTTTTTTGTAATTATTATTATTAATTTTTTTATTGATTTATATTATTTAATTCTTCTTTTATTAATTATTCATATTTAATTCTCTTTTTATTAATTTATTATTATTTAATTCTTTTATTAATTATTATTATTTAATTCTTTTTATTATTATTTTTTAATTCTTTTATTAGTTTATTAATATTAATTCTTTTTTATTAATTTCTTTTTAAATGATATTTTCAATAATTTTAAGAAATCTGTAAAACATCATGCGGAAAAAGCCGGAGCACGCCGTTATAAAATTGGTGTGTACCTGATACTTATAAATCAAATAAATCCTTAGGACTTTGTGAGCCTCTACAGTTTGACGCGCATTATTTTATTGCAGATTCTTAAAGGATTAGGTTTTGAAACCACAATCTTGATTTCAA
>BMAO01024250.1:0-27624 GCA_019973975.1 Trichonephila clavata
GGCCTATCCTGAACAACTTTGTCTATTCGTATTTAAGAAATCTTTTGTATAAGGGGTCTCAGGGGTGTTAATTTGTCTGAGGGGTGAATATATAAAAAATTTCAAACAGGTATACTTCTTTTAAATTTAAATTAAATAAATCGAATCGTTTACATGTTATTTACAAATGATTATGGTTTCAAAAAGTACAAAATATTTGAAATATAATCATAATTTTAAAAGTTATAAGTATATGCAAATAAGAAATAATTTTGTAATAAATAATAAGTAATTTTTGAGTGGCGCGCGCTATTTTTCCAATAGTAGCCTTTGATACATAAAACTTTATAGAATTATAAAATGTGTCATACATTTTAAGCCCTAGGAAATAAGGAATAATATATCTTTTGCATTTCAAAATATTTGAAAAATATTGAATTTTTTTTTAAATTTAAAAATAAACTATTTTTATTTTTTAAAAAAGTATAATTTATAATTCTAATTATTTAAAGTCACTACGGTGTCATTAGGATGCATTTAACTTTATAAATCAACTTATTAATAGTAATTAAAGCTAATACTTTTGAAAATAGCATGCGCGCAGTAAAATTTAATTAATATTTCGTATAAAAATATTTCTTCTTTTCATATGCTTATAATTTTTAAAATTATGATTATATTTTAAACATTTTACACTTTTCTGAATCCCAATTCCTTTATAAATAATGTGTAAAAGATTAGAATTATTTAATTTTAATTTTAAAGAGTTATATGTATTTGAATATTGTTTATATTTTCAGCCCTCCAGAAAAAGTTAACACCCCTGAGACTCTATAAGCTCTTTCTTTTAAAATCTAAACATCAAAGATATCGGTAATAGCATCAAGAAGAGAGAATTCACTAGAACGCAAATTTGAAAATAGAGGCAATTTTATATGCAGAAAGAATCGGAAACCCAGCAGCAACCACTGAAATTTCGACATGGATGAAACAAATATATGTCGATGGCGTATGCAAAATGATATAATTTTTGCTTGTAAATATCCAATAGCCTTAACAATTTTTTACATTCTTATATAATACATTTTTTTAAATATGTTGCTTAACAAGTGCATTGGATGGCACGGAAGTTGACACCTGTGAGAAATTGGTGACTCCGGCTCCAATTCCGAAGTCAGATGTAGCAATGGTAGTGACGAATTGTTTTCAAAAGATGATACTGACGGTCAGAGTATATATAGGCTCTTATACGCGTATATAAAATACTTAATACTGGAAAAATAAATTGATAATTAACTTTTTTTTATTTCTAATTAAAACTTATTTTAATATCTTAGTTATCAGATATCGATAAATCTTTTACACATTTTTTCTCCAAAACGTGTTGTGATGTGCCTGCTTTCCTTTCCTTAATTTCTGGGGAAAAGTGGCCTAATTGGGTGGTCAAGAATTCTGACTTCTGTTCCCATGACCAATCCTTATAATCCGAGAGTAGACATATGCCCCAGCCTGAGTGAAATTTCCGTTTCTCACGCATCCCGGACGACGGCGTGTCTGGAGGAGGACAGCCGACATTATGCGTTGGAAAGTTCCAACTCTTTGAGGAGCCGACGGACAATGGATAAGGGAGAGTTGAAAAGAAGAACCAGGAGCAACCTTGGCTTTAAAAAGGCACGGCATGAAATTTGCAGAGAGAACCGGTCAGAGGCTTCTCTAGCGATATACAGCAAGAAACCCACTGCGTTGTCACCCACGAATAGAGTCGATCAGCGAAGCCGAAGGACTTTGGCCCCAATTACCGATAAAAAAGTGTCGACTTCACGTGATTCTCAATATAAGGTGGATGTCTGAGATGAGTTGAACTTTACTGTAAAAGAGACTAACTGTGATCCTAATTTCGGAACAATTGTAAAAATATTCAAGTTAATTTTCAACTGTAATAAATTGTTTTGATAAGTTTATTCAAGTCATCACAGTGTGGAGAATTGGGGGGGGGGGCTTATAATCAACGAGAACATTTTTTCTCAAAAAAGTTTTCAAAATTTGGGATGTGGCTTAAAATTGATGGTGGCTTTAATTCGAGTAAATACGGCAATAAGAAATATTTAAGTGAAATGAAATGAGATAAAAATGATTTGAATATAACTGATGAGGAGCTGATAAAACTTTTTAAGACGCATTGCAATGCTTGTTATCTGGAGTTTTGAGAGGGCGCTGTAGGTGTGACAGAGTACAATCCAATAAGGAAACCAGGCTGAGAGAAAGTCTCTTGGAGAGTGTGTTGGAGTGTGTTGAAGCCTCAGGGTTTCCCTTTTTCGTCTCTTTAAAGGTGCAATATGTCAAGCCTTCAAAAAAAGACAGAATCATTTCTGTTTGGACGTAGCCGGTATTAACATTCGACCATTGGTCATTGTCACTTCTCGTGCAGTATACTTTGAAGCTGGAGATTGGCGTTGAAACTGGGCGGATCACTTTTTCGTCAGCTGGATAAAGGGAAGTCAAAGGTTAACTTGCCCAAGATCGTAAGCGTCAGTATCATCCAGTCTTGTGTACTTTCCCACGTGAACATTGGGAAGCCATCAGTACTGAAAAGGAAATCGGCCCTTTGGTGGAAAACACCACAATATATAATAAATGTGTGTATAGAGTATATTCAAAAATGTCGAATTACTAATATAAAATGAACAAAAAGATGAAATGTCTTGTTAAAATATTTTGAAATTTAGTATTACAAAACACCAATTTCAATACAGGTATACAAGTAAGCATGCATTTGATATTTAAGTAAATTATAACAAACAGATTATGAACAATTTTTCAATGATATTTTTTACAATCAAAATGTATTAAAGGTGCATATAAACAATGATCAGATTAGAATATAATCTCTTTATATTTCCATTGTATTAACTCATTTATTTATAATTTTAAACAACTAAGCTTAGGAAGCTTAAACTAATATGTGTTGAATTTTAATTTTAAACATCCAGAGGTTAATCAAAGTATTAGAGGTTGGTCAATAGTCAATTTTTTTATAAATTTTTTAATAATGTATTTAAGAATACAGGTACATAAGGCATTTAATATAGCCTTATATTTCCGAATATAAAAGTGCGTTTTTTAATTATCTTCATTTATTTATTTATTTTGAAAAGGTTTAACTAATATTCAGAGCCTTTTATAAGCTGAAATGAAAGAAAATCTGTAACTTTCAAATGTGTTAGCCTAAAAGGTGGGATATTTGGCGATCAAAGTGCTGTACAGTAAGACGCCAACGACGATAGTTTTTTATTTCTGGTAAACCTATCTGAGGCTAACATAAATTTTCCGTTCATTTGCTATCTTATGCATTTTTTGCACTTGTCTTTCCTTCTGCGACATTTCTGGATGCGAGCATCGTACACACACTTGTCAAATGTGTATGTGGCATATAAAAAACTCCTTGAGTATCAACGAGAGCTTGAATTAAAATTAATTCAAGCTCCCGTCGGATGCACCGAAGCGTCAAAATTTAGTAGCGAGGGCCACCAGTAGATGGTGGCACCATAAATAAACCCTCACATTTGGAGATTTGCCATGTCTTCAAAGGCTTAGATGCCAATATATGCAGTCCATCAAAAAATATCTTTCATATATCGAGGAAAAACTCACTGCATTGTGAATATATACATTCAGATATCCCAAAGAATGAATGCAGTTTTAAGAACTATATGGAAATTAAGCATCTGATACAAACTTCGAAGGATTTAATTATTATTTTAATTTCCTGCCAGAGTAAAAGTTCCTCTAAAAAAACCCAATAGTTAAGATAAGCTGAACTTGCTTTGACTTTTGCCAACAAAAAATAGTTTTTTTAGGAAAGAAAAAGAAAGAGAAAAAAAGAATCCCAAGTTTTTAAAACAAATCCCCCCCCCCCATGATTACCAGATTATATTGTATATAAACAGTTCTTTCTTACCTTAAATTTTAAAAAAAAAATCCCTCTTTCATGCAAAAAAATATTCGGTTTAAAAACAAAATAGGTGTGTGTGTGTGTGTGTATCCATTCATTAATCTAATACTCCTCAATGAAGAAATGAATGTCTGTTTCATCAAATTCAGGAAACCTTTTCTAGAAATAATATAAATTGGTCCTAAATAACCATTATATAATTGCAATATTTCAAATATGTTTAGTTAATTGCTTTTATTTTCAAATTCTGCTAAGATAAAATGATTAAAATCGCGTTTAGATTAAGATTAATAACCATAATTATAGTTGCGGGTGTACTTAATATGCCAAAACAAATAGCTTCCAATTTATCCTATCAATTATTGATTTTTTTAAACTAATTTTAGTGATGAAATATCAATACACAGACGTATTGCAACATTAATTTTGTAAAAAAAAAAGGAACGATACCATTCCAATAATGAAAATTCAATGGATCCAAATCAGAATCAACGTTAACATTTATCTTGAAAATATTCTGATTGTCCATAAAAATTTATAGCGTAAACTCACAAAATTAAAAGGAAATTGTCAACTACTATTAGTCTGAATACAAACTAAAACAGTCGAGTAAAGATTTTATGAATAACTCCAATTATAAAAGACATTTTTATGGAACTAAAACCGTGTGATATTTTGAATCAATTTAAAAATAAATGCATAAACACATTTCTTACAAATGTATAATTTTTTAAAGAAACTCTCCGAAATGAAACTACTAAGGCAGAATACTGAACATTCTTATATTTTTCTTTATGTAGCTCTCTCGAAGAGTTTTACGACTTTGTATTATTTCTGGATAGTTTATCACGGGCGCCACTTTGTCACAATGTTACTCCACACTAGTATTCATCCTTTCTTTAAAAAGTCCCATTGAGGCAACACATCCTTTAACTTCGAAGAAAATCTTTCCAATGGGACAAATACATCGAGAAAGCATTAAACGAAAGCCATTTCTTATCCTTGAAAAAGAGAACCTTGCATCGTCTTGAAAGCGAATACAATACGTTATGACAGAGCATACAATCTAGAACAAATATCATCGAAGGAAATGTTTATCTTAGAATATTATATGAAAGAAGACAACTTTGAGTATCTTATTATTATGTGTATAGTATAATTTTTCAGTAATATTATAAGTAATTATTTATTTGGATTTTATTAAATTGCGTACGTTAACTAATACCAATTCTCTAACTTTAGCTTCAATGCATAAATTCTATTAACAAACATAGTATTTATTAAAAAGAAATCTTAAAATATCATAAAAACAATCAAATGTGCAAGACCAGGAAGACATAATTAATAATTAAGGAACAAAATATATTAACTTAATGAAACCCTTAACTTAATGAAAAGTGTTGTTGTTTTTTAGTGGCAAGTGCAGCCACACAAGGAATAGCGTATGTATGTAGTCTGAATCTGTTATTAAATTAATTCCATTATTTTTTTAAGAAAAACTTTCAATAACTCTTTTATCGACTTTTCAACGAGTGGAAATGTCTCTTCACATAAGAAAAATAAACACGTGTTATTCTGGTGTGAGTATTAATTGCAAAATATATTAATCAAAGATATATATATATTGTTAGTAAAGCTTCCAAACACTCGTAAAAGCTGTATTAATGAGCAAACGCAAGCATATTTAAAGCTCTGCACATTCTTAAGAGTTGAGTATCACAACACTAATAAAAATAAGTTTTCCTTTATATATAGTGTATTTAAAAAAGAGAGAGAGAGAAAATTCAAAAGATCTTAAAACATCACATTCTTTCTTCAACAAGAAGCTCCACTTTATACAATTAAAACCATTTATCACACCCCTACAGCCAGTTTAATACATTGTCCCACAAAAAAAATTGTATATGGCTTATTTTATATAAACCTTTAAATTTTTGGCGAAACCTTCCATGCTGGATAAGCGTAAGATATTAGTGATTTTTTTTTTGTAATAAAAAAACACAGATTGATCCTTTTATTTTTTAAGCTTTCAGTGTGTGTTATTACAGAATATATCGTATCAAGACTGTGGAAAGTACAAAGACATTGGATACATCACAAATAAATGTTCTTTCACTACTTATTAAAAAAATCCTATACTAAGACATTTTGAAAACCTAATACAGTTGTCAAAAACACAAACATGGGATTTACTATCAATACAAACTGCAAATGATATTCATCAGGTATATCAGTATATGTTGGATAGATATACATTGGATTATAAGCTAGTAGGTATTATGGTTTTTAGGAACCAATATTCGAACTTTATTCAAAACTAGCACAATGCGAGCTTTTGGTATTTTTAAAAGCTAAGTAGTAACTCACTTTTAAAACTAACTCTCCTTATTCACACCCCAAAGGACTCAAAACAATCCCTTCGGGGCAAGCTTTTAGGGCATCACATTCTTTCTTGGACAAACACCTCCAGTTTTCCATGGCAACCACTTTGTTACATCCCTTCAATCCCTCCCACTTTTATGCATCCTTCTATTAAAAGTCCCAATGTGGACCTCTTTGGCAGCACCACATCTTTTAACTCTGGAGCGAACTCTTCCGACGGGACAAGCACGACACAAAGGCATTAGCCAAGAGCTCTTTCTTGTCTAAGGCTGAAGGGGGAGGGTTTTCTTTTCCAAAAAGCATTTACAGTATGTTCCGACAGAACGTATCGAAAGAGTCAAACTTCTCTAGGATTGCTCACTACAAAAAAGATCCAGCAGAAGCTGCAATGAGAAGCGAAGAAGAAAAAAAAATGGGGAGTAAAGGAGGATGGAAGAATAAGAGGAAAAGAAGTGAAAGAAAGAAGTGATCCGCCGCATTACTTCAAGGAATTCCTTTCACGCAGTCGGGTCGATGGTAGTGAGACAATTTAATCGGGCCTCCTCCTTGGCCATGGAAAGGAAATAACTCAGAAGAGATCGAAAACAGTTCTGTCTCGCGAGTCTGGCTCTGTCACGACCGGCAGTGAGAGAGGGGTGGTTCTGTTATTCCAGTCGTGTTTGGTTGTAGTTGCTCTTTCCTTGCATTCCTAACACGGTCGTTTGGAGAAGGAAAGTAAGAAAGTAGGTGATATGGATGATGGGCTCATTTATAACCGTTCATTTATGGGAGGCAGAAGTGTTTGGGGAGAATCTTAGAGCTGCAGTGGGTTTTTTTTATTGTTTTTCTTCTAGCACATAAAAATGTAACGGTAATCGATTATTATTTTGTTATGTTAGTTCACTTTCGGGAGATACTATGTAACGTCCCCTAGATAACAAATTATTTTGATAACAGCTTTCGAAAAAAATAAGTAGTTCTTCCGTATTTTATCTAGGTTAAGAGGATAAAATAAATTAATTATTTTGTGCAAAAATTAAATGTGGTTCGAAAGAACTACATTTCTAAAAAAAAGCTCACAATAAGATCGTTTAATACTATATTTCACTAGTTGTCAAGTTATTAGTGAAAATTTTTATCAATTATTTCAGTTTCATTTATTTCTGGATAATATTTGTTTTAAATCCCTTTATTCTGAAATTAAACTTAACTCTAACACGATGTTCTTTTCTTCCTTTCTTTTTTTTAAAACACATGCTCATTTACTTGTTCACTTTTTTTGTGGACCCTTTTTATACGTATTAGTAAAGTTAGTGGAATTACAGGTTTTTGAACATATATATATATATATATAACTGCACTAATATTTTGTCTAACATAGAACGTTGTAAATTATTTACGAGTGGCTTTCCATTATTAAAATTACTTAGATCAAACCCATGATAAAAACAATACATAAAATTTTAATGTTATTCCATAGGTTTACAGTATTTCTCGAAATAAAACAAATATCTTGTAAATACATTATTTCGAAGATTATACACACAAATTGGAATTATTTCTTACATGAACAGTGTAAACGTATAAACTAAATATTTTCTTAAAAAACTAAGGATATTACATGTTCTTTTTAGAAGAATTCTTCTAAATAGTATTATTTAACTTAATGCTTTATAAGATTTTTATATATCTTTAGAGCACAGAATCTGCCAGCTAAATATTAAAGTATTATTAATATCTTTCATGAAACAATTTTGAATATCAAATATGTGCATACCTTATATTCCGATGTATTACAAGAACCAATACTTTCTACCTGATATTTTGATTTTTAGGTTCGACATTTAACACGTACTTATTTATTTATTACTTTATTTTATGAAGACTAGAATGCTCATTGGGATGTAGTTTATCTTTTGAAGTCTAGATATAGTGCGTGGGTGAATAATTAAAGCATGAAAAGAAATTAAGCCTGCCATAATTTAAAAAAATGTAGCACATCTAACAATCTAGATGGAATTGGAGATGATTATTTATTCACGGATCAGTGTAAAAGGGAGGGTGAAAAGATGAAAACAAATTCGGTAATATGACTGAAGATATTAAAGGAGATGAATACAAAAAACGTTTCGTGTTATTTAATGACAAAAGATCGATAGAGAATTCATTTCATTTAGATATATGAAGAAATCTGTATTTTTTATACCCATATTTCTTTTTAAAATTATTATTTTTATAACCAGAGCATAACGCGTATTCTGAAACTTCGATCTTATTTTTTGTTTTATGTTATACGCCGATTTGTCGGTAGTTTAAAATTTTTTACATGCATGCGCATGCCTATCCTAAAACATAATACAGAACAGCACAACATTTAAGAATTTTTCATTCAAATTAATTAACGTCAAAAAACAGTTTTAAAATGTTATAAAAATTTTTGAAAGATACAAATTATTTACACACAAGATACTTTTTTTCGTAATTACATACTTTCTCATTTATCATGTGAGCTGAAGAACAATTATTATTATGTTATAAATACAAACAGCACAACATATATTCACAAACTCAACTTAATTCCACACACTCAAAATGTTTACTTTGATACAGATAAATCGTGCATGAAATAACTATCGTTGACAACTTGATCCCGTTGGTCACACAGCTAAGCACACCTTTTGTAGTCCAGAAACTTCGGAAAACGGATACATGTCATTTTAGATTTAGTGAATGGCAACCACCGAGACTGGCATTGGACTTCCGGAAACGACAACAAATTAGCGAACCGAGGGAATAGTGATAATAAACCGGATTCTGAATCCATCCTTCAATGTAACCCAAGAAACACCCCTAAAGCGTGTTCGAAACTTGTTCTCGAATATAACAATACTATACTGAGAGGAAACACAGAGGCATATGGAGTTTGACATGTTTTGGTCATATTTCACTCATGAAACCGTTATTTGTTATTTACTTAAATTCTCGACTGAAAATCTAATCGTTAAGTGATTATGTTAATATGTTTCTTTGAAGTTTAAAAACGGAATTCTTAGCGTTATAATGATTTATAAATAAATATTTCATTGTTATAAATAAAACTCAAACATTTATGAAGAAAGAGTTTGGGAAACTAGATATAAATAATTAAATGACTACATCAATGAAAAGTATAAAATAAAGGAGTTGTCAAAATATTAAGTATTCAAATATAATTATTTATTTACCAAATGGTTTTATTTGCTTTGTTTAAAATCTGATTGAGTTAAAATGATTCTTGTTCTATATATTAATTTATATTTTATGAAATTGGAATTTTATTCATACATCGACTAGTCTCAATTTATAAAATCTTCTTTTATTATTATTGAAATATATTACATACTTATTCATTCGGTTCATTCTCATGCCTTAAAAATCTGAATATTTAATTAAATATGTAAAGTAAGAAAAACATTTGAACATTACATAGTTTTTAATAAATTCTTTTGTATTTTAATGCTATCCCTTTATGCATTATTGACAACTTTTCATTAGTTTTTATGCATGTATTATTTGTTTTGGCATATAAATAATTAAAAATTAACTCTTTTTTTTTTTTACTTCCAGTTCCAATTTTTCAAATAAGTCTTCCTGAAAACCACAAAAGCAAATCAAATAATTATGTACATTAAGAAGAAATAAGATAAATGTAAGCACTTGATACACATTTTTAATGCATACTATACATACTTTTATAATGCTTCTCTTTTAATTCTATTTATATAGCTATACATTAACTTTAGATATTTATTTTGACTAATAATGCTATGTTCAACTATGATTATCTTTATTAATCTACATTTTAGACAATTTTAGATTTAAAAAAAAACATAAAATGTTCTTCATTTATACTGGGGAAAAAAGCAATATTAACCGGAATTGATTAATGTTTGATTGCATATACCACTTCTTATGTATATTAATGTTTATTACTTAAGGTGATGTTGCGAATCACACAAAAGTATTTTCTGGATATATCCTTTTTATACAGAAACTTCACACACAATTACCGTACATCCGGCGTATATAACGTACACTTTTAACACAAAAAAATAAGATCAAAATTTACGGGAGTGTGTTTTACGCCGGGAATAAAGAGAAGGAAAGCAGATAAGCATAGAAAAAACTAGACTTCTATATGTATAAATATAATGTTTACTTAAAAGAAATGACATTCCTTATGAACTTAAAGGCTGTAGCTTTAGAAGTACACTATACTGCAGTGCTTCTCAAAGTTTCTATATTTGCAGCCCAATATTCAATCATAATTTTCATCACGCCCCTCCATACAATAAAAATGTATTGAATTCAATAATACTATACTTTGATGCTAAAACTAGGCGATACGACTTTAACCCCTTAAATGCCGCCAGCTTATATAAACGTCTCGCTCGGCCAAAGAGTTGATTTCCTCGGACGTATATATACTTCTTACCGAAGTACGATCTTTTCTGTGGACTGATTTTTATAAAAAATTCCGAAGGTTTTGGAAAGCAATGAAAGGAACTTTACAATATATATATATATAACATATATAAAGGAGAAAAAAGCGACTCACACTGACTGACTGACTAATCACGATATCTCTGGACCTATTCAACCAACAGACTTGAAATTTGGTAGACATGTTCCCTTCATAGAGTAGACATCAGCTAAGAACGGATTTTCCGAAATTCGAAACGGAAGGGGCGTTACGGGGGGTTATGGGGCGTTATAAATAATTGTTTCCATGTTTAAACTACTCAATTTACAATTTTGAAATTGGGTAAGCAGATTCCTTTCATACAGTAGAAATCTGCTACATAATGATTTTGGTGAAAATCGACACCTAAGTGGAGTTGCAGGTCCTTAGAGGGCGTTATAGATAATTATTTCCACTTTTAAACTATTTGACGCTCTGTCTTTAAATTTGATCTATATATCCTTTCGTAGAATACTGATCAGTTACACAAAACGGATTTTGTGAAAACAAACTTCTAAGTGGCGTTGCTGGGATTAAGGGACGTAATAGATAAAAGTATCCGTTTTTAAACTACTTCACCTACGTGCTTGAAAACTGGTAGGTAAGTTTCTTTCCTGGAGTAAATATCCGCTACAAAATGGTTTTGGGAAAATTGACCCCCAAGGGGTGTTGCGGGGTGGGGGTTTAAGGGGCGTTATAAATTCCGATTTTTTAAGTTATTAGACGTACAGTCTTCAAACTTAGTAAGCAGATTCCTCTCTTAGGGTAGAGATACGCTACAAAATGGGTTTCGTGAAAATTGCCCCCAAGTGGCGTTGCGGGACTTAAGGGGCGTTATAGATAATTATTTCCATTTTTAAACTATTAGACGCACAGTCTTTATAATTGATAAATATATTTCTTTCATAGAGTAGAGATCAGCTATAAGAAGGTTTTGTGAAAACAGACCTCTAAGTGGCGTTGCGGGGGATTAAGTGGTGTAATAGATAAATATTTTCATTTTTAAACTACTTGACCTACCTGCTTGAAAATTGGTAGGAATGTTTCTTTCATGGAGTAAATATCCGCTACAAAACGGGTTTGGGGAAAATTCGCCCAAGGGTGTTGCGGGGGGTTTAGGACAGATATAAATAATTATTTCTATTTTTAAACTATTAGACGCACAGTCTTGAATTTTGGTGAGCAGATTCCTGTCATAGGATAGAGATACACTACAAAATGTGTTTTGTGAAAATAGAACCCTAGGTGGCGTTGCGGGGGTTCAAGGGGCGTTATTAATAATTTTTTTTTGCATTTTTAATTTATTGGACGCAGAAATTTTGCTAAGCAGATTCCTTTCATAGAGTGCAATTCCCCTACAAAATGGGTTTTGTGAAAACAGACCCGAAGTGGCGTTGCGGGGGCTCAAGTGGCGTTATAGATAATTATCCCCATTTTTAAACTATTAGACGTACAGTCTTGAAATTTGATAAGCAGATTCCTTTCGTAAAGTAGAGAACCGCTACAAAATGGGTTTCGCGAATATCAACTACTAAGTTTAATTTCGGGGGATTAAGTGGTGTAATCGATAAATATTTCCATTTTTAAACTATTTGATCATCCTGCTTGAAAATTGTTAGGCATGTTCCTTTCGTGAAATAGAATTCCTCTAACAAAGAGTAAAACAAAAATTGACCCCCAAAGATGGTTGCGAGGATTCAAGAGGAGTTACAGAAAAAAATTCCTGTTTTTAATTGTTAGAAACATATACGTGGAATTTGTTAAGCATGGTTCTTTTGTTAAATAGGGATCCACGAAGAATGTATTTTAAGCAAATCAAGTTTTGGGGGGGGGGGGGTGCAGAGGGTTACTGGACGTATTTACAAAAAAAAAATTCCTTTTTCGAGCTACAAGGACTATAATAATGAAATTTGGTTTGCATTTTTCTTTAGTTGAATTGAAATCCGCTAAGAGCGGTTATTTTGGAAAACGGCTCTCAACGGGATTACGGGGATATTGATAGTAAAACTTTTGTTTTTTTCTGTTAGATTTAGACTTGAAATTTGGCTTGCATGTTCAATTTACGGAGTAGAGATCCACCGAAAATTGGTTTTGCGGGAATCCACTTGGTTTTTGGGTTACGAAAGAGCAAACATCATTCTATACTCCAATTTTAGAGATTTTTAGAAAATACAAATTAGATGAGTTCTGCCCTTTTTTTTATCAACAGGCGACAATTACAGGTATAAGTATATTTTCCAATACAATCGAATTCTTAATGTGCTAGGACTTATATATCAATAATTTATACATATATATAAGCAGTAAAAATTTATAAAACATCATGAAATACCCAGCGAAGCGGGCGGGTAACGGCTAGTATATATATATTTGTGAATGATTTACTTACTTATTTTAAATTATATATATATATATATATATATATATATATATATATAATATATTTGCTTTTTTATTCCTCATCCCCCCCCTAATACATCACATACGCACGCCTACGTAAGAAACGATTGGCTTTGGGAAGTGAATCGTGTAACTTTTAATCGGCAGTTAAGGGATTAATTATAAACCGTACAAATTATCAAAATACGTGTTAACTTTCGTATATAATTTTATATATGACAATCCCATGGGAGCACTGGTAATTATTAAACTTGTTCTTAACTTAGTATTGTTAAATTAATTATAAAATACATTGCGTAGAGCACTGATGCATTCATTAGTGTAATATAACATATTATCAGTGTAAATGCGTTTTTTATTTTTAATTATGTCAGAATGTATTGTTTGTTTGTTTACTTTCAGCAAATTAATAATTTTTTTAAATAATTTGTTGTTTTCATTTTTAATATGCTCGCGCCCCCTCCATCGTAGAGTTGTCACGCACCCCAAGGGGGGCACGCCCCACAGTTTGAGGAACGCTGATACTTACAAAAGTTGGGAATAATACCTAGAATAAACTTTTTCAAAAGTTAAGAGAATTGTGTGCGAACATTTCAAAATTAATCGTAAGAAATGGATTTCTTTTTATACGGCGCATATACCAAAAAGCTAAAAACTGCAGCTTGACAGTATAGGTTCGCCTTATAGGCAAATTTAACGGTATATTACATCCAAAGAGATTAAATTTAATTATGTAATAATTAATATATATTAATCTAATTATTTAATACGCATTGATCTATTCCATATTAAATTTCAGAGTAAAGAGTTGTAATGTTAATCAATAGGTGCTCAATTTACATATAATTTGACTTATGCTACATTTTTTATTGTATTTACTGTCTAACCTAGGAAAATTATTATAAATTCTGTACACAAAAACTCTTTAATTAGTATGCAAGAATATTTTTCAGTCAAACAAGGAATTAACTCATATAAACCACAAGAACATATAAAGAAAAAAGTCGATTAGCTATATTTGTGTGAAAAACGAAGAAATACTTAAAGATATTTTTGAAATGGAATAGAACGCATTCAACAATGAAACAAATTTGTCTAACATACGTCTGTAAAATACTAGTAAAAATATACAATCAGAAAATTTAAAAAATTTCGAAATTTGCAAGCAAATTTCCAAATGCATTCCTTATTACAGTAAATAATCTCACTCAAAAAATATAGTACCCCTCCATTTCTCTCTCAGATGATTGTGTGAAAGAGGTTAAGCTGTAAAAATACGATGTCAAAATTACCTATACTGCAATAGGATTACTATTATTGTTTTTTTAAAATTGTTATAAGATCTTCAAACTTATTTACTTCTGAGGAAGCATCATATAACATTGTTTCATACAAAATATTTTCGTAAATCCTTCAGACCTCGGTGAAAATGCATTGTACTTTTTTTACTATGTATTCCATTTAAATCTCCACACAATGATGTAAATCATCAGGGGGAAAAACCATTTTCAAAGCATCTCAGTTAAGAAAGGGCAATAAAAGTTTTGAAAAAAAAAATGAAAACTTCAAAGAGAATACAAAAGAACTATTTCCGAGGTTATAAATTCTCAGACACCTTAACTTTATTTATGGGCTACAACGTTTTTGAGATGAAAGAACAATAACCTAATATGTGTCCTAGTCGAAGAATCAAACATTTGAAAAAAAAAATTAAATTACGCCATAAAACACAACTGCTACTACGCAACCTCCAAGAACAAAGGCCAGCAGAGCAAAAAATGTTAACATCAACTATCTAAGAAAGGAGATATATCGATTTGAAAGCGAGCGAAAAACGACTGTAATTATAGCTTGTTAAGAATGGTAATTATTCGAGAAACACCAATAATCTTTATGGAAAGCAATCCCTTTGTTTTCTGACTGTAATGCTTCTATTTCTATGGATAATGTAATTCCGATTCAATAGGATTTATTATTTTAACAGGAACTCTCCTTTCTTTCTTTTCTTTTTTCTTCAATCGCTCTTTTCAAAAGGTATTTTCTACAGAATTGCTGTTTTCTACGTCTCCATTTAAATTAAATTACTAAAGTAAAAGGTTTTTAGGCAAGTATGGTGCGTTTATCTTTGATTCATCATCAGGAATCTTCGGTAGTTTTAGAAATGAAATGATTGTGTAAAACGAAAACGAATAAAAATGGTTTTCAATTTAGCATAACCAATCAGTTTGATATACGAGCATTTCAAATTGACAACTCTTTTTAAAATTAGTTGGTAAAAAAATAATAAACCTGTTTTACAGTTCCAGGAAATAATATAATATTATTAATACTTTTTTATAGTTAAGGGGACATAGTACGTTTCAATTGACAGAAATCGGTCAAAAAGTCAAAAATAATTTTTTCAGCCTGAATTATTCTTTATATACTTTTCTGTAACCTCACAAAATTTGAAAGCTCTAAACTTAAAAAACGCTGAATTATGATAGATTTTACGCTCGTTTTTATTCATATCTCTATGGCAAATTAAAACTTTAAACTTACTTACCTCAGAAAGATAAAATAACTAGTTTGTCTTCATTAAAAATGCTAAGGCTTTTTTTCTATAGTGCCTAATGCTTTGAATTTTTTTATCAATTTCTGATAGTACACGTAACAAAAGTTGGTATGCATTTTTAAATCAAAGCGATACTTATTTTTTTAAAAAAAAATAACTAAACTCGGAATTTATACATTTTTTAAGGAATTTCCAATAAGCATTCATAAAAAGAAGTATTATACAAATACCAATCATATTATCTCCAAACCCATACCAACTTATGTTATACATAGTTTGATGCACTTGTAAATCAAATTCCATGCATGTGCGTAAATTTTTGTTGGAGGAGTAGCATTTTAAAGTAAAATATTTTAGGTTTTTTCCTTAAAAAATTAAATGGCTAGCTTTTTATGAAACTTTGAGCACAAAATCTTTTTTATATAGTATACACACATAAGGGGCAACCAAAATTTTTTTGAAAATCCTTAAATTACACATTTTTGTGTAAATCGTTAAGAGTCTTACATTTTAAAAGAGAATATACTTTAAATTTAGTATCTGCTACTCACCCACTTCGCTGGGTGTTCACGATTTTATACTACGTACTGTTTTTAAATTATTGATATATAACTTTAAACTTTTCATTGAATTGGAACATGCTGTTACAAATCTCTCATCTTGTTTTAAGAAATAACTGGATTGAGTTTCTAAAATAAAGTATATTTATCTTTTATATTCAAAAATTGGATCTTGAAGTCAATTTCTGCGAAACCCATTTTTAGCGGAACTCTACTCAACAAAACAAACACCCTTACTAAATTTCACGTCTGCCGGTTTAGAAGTTCAAAAATAGGAATTTTTATTTATAGCATCCCGCAACCCTCCTCCCTCTCCTCTTCTGTGTCAATTTCTACTAAAAACATTTTTAGCACATATCTACTCAACAAAAGAAATGCGGTTATCAAATTTCTAGTCTGTTGGTCAAATGCTTGAAAAACGGGGGTGCTTCAAATGCTTCAAACTTCATATATCTATCACTCCCACGTAACTTCTGGAAAACCCTCCAATTGAGAGTTGAATTTTGCAAAGCCCTTTATTAGCGTATATTTACTTAGCGAAAGAATGATGATTACCAAATTTTAAGTCTTTAGGTCGAACAGTTCCGGAGATCTTGTGATATGTGTGTGAATAACTGAGTCGCTATTTTCTCCTACAAGTGTTTATATAGATTAATGAGCAGAATTCTCAAAAATTTCCATCTTTATTAAAATAACTTACGTTACATTGTTAAATACAAAGCTTTATTTATATTTAATTATATCTATCTTTATTCTGCGATGAGAATTTCGAAAATAAAAATAAATGACTAAAATTGTGTTATTATTTTTTTCTGCATTTAAAGATCCAATAAATTGATAAAAACATTCCTCTTATAATTGTCCTTAGCTTATTTTCTAAGAAAGTCTTCTTATAAACAGTTTAATGCGCTTTAACGAATAGTATTGATATTTTTAAATCTTTTGAAGAAGAAATATTCATGCTTTTACATAAATATTTTTTATATAAACCTATCGCGAATGAAATTATTAGAATTATTTAGTTCCAAATAAAATTTAGATACGACATATATAATTCTTTTTCTTCATTCTTTGAACTAAATTATATTCTTTATAACGTAACACAATAATGTATATAATTACTACTGTGAAAGAAGTAACTATTTTTTTCTGATAGATAAAGTTACAAATTGTGACATCCTTATATGAAATGTATGTGTTTTCAAACGTAATACCCTATTTAAAAAAACACTGCTTATATTTCGAAACAAAACTATCAAATACTGCATTAATCATCAGGCTATATTGTTTTAAAATTTTTAATTAAGTTTGTGACGGGTGCTTACGCGTTTCACTAACCTTCTCTGATAAACTTTTAAATTGTATTTATTTTGACCAATCCCCACTGAGAGCTGGAAGTGTGACTTATGCAAATAAGATAGTTTCGTGTTTAGCGAGTTCGAAAGAGATATAAAAGGGAGAAATGAAATGAAGAAAAAGATGACTAAGCGGTTTGATAGAGTAGAACTCCGTGTTTGAGATTAAAAAGTAAACTACGTCGTTGTCCAAGAAGGTGTTTTTATCCGTCTAGCTTAATAAAGTGAAATTTGAAGATTATTTAAGGCGGATCAGAAGTTATTGAAGATATCATAGATTATAGCCAAGTTATAACTTCTACTCGTTCCAGGTTCATTCTGAAGAAGATTTCAGGTCTGTAACTTTTGTGGCTTAAATTTAAATGTGTAGTTTGATTATACGTGTTATTTCCCCTCGTGATATCAGTTAGTATTCCGTCGTCCATAATTGAATGCTGATAATACTCATGATAACTTATTGTTCTTAAAGTTGATTATTAATTGTATAATTGTGTCTTAAAGAAATAATAAATAAGTGATTTATTATTTGAGTAGTCTTTAATGATGAATACTACATATCCTAACATAGATAATATGCAAAGGGGTAGTGGGAGACTACGACAAGTTGTTTTTTTTTTGTTTGGTTTTTTATCACTAAAATTTAAAAAGGATAATATACTTGAGTCCAATTCAAAAAGGAATGCTTTACATGAACAGTCAATTTACCATAGCCTGTTTTTAAACACTTTAACTGCCACCAGGGTATATACCCGTCTTACTCCAATGGAGCGTTGAGTGTCCAGGACGTATGTATACGTCTTTCCGGAATATGATTCTTTTCCTTGCTCTACTATCAGAAATACTATTCCGAAGGCTTTGGAATGCCGTAAAATAATTTTGACAGTGTTTGCGAAGGATTTACTTATTTCAGAGGAAAAATTACTTATCTGTGTCTCTTCTTTTCCTCCCAATATATCGTCTCCTGACTCCTATGTGAAAAACGGTAGTACTGGGGAGTGAATCGCGTAACGTTTAATCGACAGTCAGGTGGCTAAACCCTACCATCCCAAGAATAAGAAAATGTTGAAGGAAATATTAATGAGAAAAGTATTTCTTGTATACTACCATTAGTACATATACTAGGATGAATAGTGGCTATATGAAGAGAAAAAAATTGTTACTAATTGAAATCCACCTATACGGAAAATAAGTTCTGTGGTATAGAAATTAAGAGAAACATAATTTGTTTTTTCTTTTCAAAAATTTTATCATTGCTACGTAGAGGTAGAACTTTCGAAATAATGGAAAGTCTTAATTTTGATAGGAAGATTTTATTTTAGACTGAAAATAAAATTAATTTTCTATAATATGCAATGTGTGACACCAAGAAAAAATAAACTAAGTGTGTAACCTGAAAAAAAAGAGTGGAGCTTTGGCAATAACTGTTTTAGTAACGTCATCCCGCATACCTCCTCTATCCATGTGGCCAGTTTCGCCTTAATCGATCACGTCAGTTTGGAGCACTGCGTCATTGAATGAACACGGCAACTGCATTTTGAAGGAAAAATGTCGAATCAACATCAACTTTGTTGTGAAATTTAAGAAATCAGCCACAAAAACATTTCAAACATCAGCCAAGTTTTAAGGAGATGAAACTTTGTCTCATGCACATATGCTTGAATGGCATAATAGGGTATCAGAGGGAAGGATCAGTGTGGAACATAATGGACATGTTAGGCGCCCAAGGTCAAAGATTACCGACCAAAACATTGTCGAAATTCGTGATATGTGTAGGTTCCTTCTCATATCAGTGGCCAGACTGTTAATCAATGCTACTACATTGAAGTACTAAAAAGACTTCACTTAAAAGTTAGGAAAAAAAGGTCAAAATTGGGCAGTGATCTATGGCTGTAGTACCAAGATAATGCACCCGCTTACACTGTCCTATCGGTCAAGCAGTTTCTGACTGGAAAAAACATTAATATGATGGGGGCATCTACCTTATTCACCTGATTTGGCTACATGTGACTTTTTTTTATTCCCTACAAATAAGTATTGCTTAAATACTTAATTGTAGGGAATAATTGCCCATTTTACATCAATTAAAGAAGTTCAGGCAAAAACGGTGAACCTCCTGAACAGCCTTTCAAAAACCTTGTTTCAGTACTGTCACCAGCAATGACAGCACCGAATGCAGTAGTTGTGAATGCTGAAGTGAACTACTGCCATTGAAAACAGATTCTATAAGTGCAATGATTTATTGGACCAGTCTCGTTTTTTTTTTGTCACTCCTCATAAATAACTAAGCGAATAAGTGAATAATACAACGTACATGACAACATTTCGTAACCCCAGCTCTCTCTCTCTACACCGTCGGTTCAATCCAGTCTAATTTTTTGTCTATCTTCTGCTTTTTCGTGCGCTGAAATTTTGAAAGTACACAATCCGGCGTATGACGCGCAACTATACTTTCAAGCTGCACTTTTTAATTTTTTTCATATATTTACCAAATAACGAGCACCTTTTTTTACGAAGAACCATGAAAAGTATATGCGTAATGCTCTTATGTCTTGAAGTCATTTATTCGAGGCAAAATTCCAAGATTTAGAAAAAAAAGTATTATGCTTCAAGAACTACAACCCTTTTAGTTCATATAACGAATGCCATTCTTATATAAACGGTATTTATATATTCATGTAAAAGTCTAATTTTTTCTTCTATGCTCATCCTTCTTTATTATAAAGTTCTCATTTTCATACCTGCGTATAACGCGAACGTGTACATTTTTTGTGTTAAAAGTGTGCGTTGTACTTCTGTATTTTATATAGTACAAATATTATACAAATAAATTCTTTAATATAAAAGTTTATTCTAAAAAAGTAATTAAGTTAATATGGTCTTTTTATCCATGTAACTATATAACACGTGTCCTATCATAGCAATAAATTTTAAAAAGAAATAAAATGTTTGTTTTTGTTTCACAAAAATAACTAACAATTTACCATAAAATAAAGATCAAATACCTAAGCTCCCTTCCCCTTTTATGAAGTTAATTATCATATATAAACATAATATATTCATAAACACATACTATTCATAATATAATAAACATAATTATCATATGTTTTATTATTCCCTTCATGTGTACACCAGAGAACATCATTCCCGTGTAAATAGGTTCTTAAATTCCGAAAAAAAAATTCCGATCTTGCCTTATGTATACCATTTGTTACTTTTCGCTGGCTTAACATCTCTCTACAAACCACACAATTTAATTGTAGGTAAAACACGTTACTTACTTACAACAAATATATTCATTTTCCAAAGGCACATGCAATCTCTAATGCCAGGTAAAGATGAAACAGGAAGGAAACAATTGTTTGACAAAACTATACATTACAAGCAACAAATTGTCGATTAAAGCATTGCAATTCCCAGCTCTACATATTTGTTCTGCATTACGCATCAACTGGGATTTTCAGCAAGGTAATCGTACATTTATTTGCAAAATATGCGAGAGCGACTTGAATGTGAGCGCAATCGACTGACGCTATCAACGATACTTAATTAACTCTGACTCTGATAACGGAAAGAGGCATGTTAAAAGCTTAGATCAAAAACTAAAAGTAACTTTAATTTAGAACCCGTTTCCCTGGGTGCCATGGTATTTAGTCAAGAATCTCTTGCTATCACCCCTTTTCGAACAGTAAAACAGAAATGGGAAGATAGCTATTTTCCGGATGAAGAATGAAACATAGATTCTCTGTAAATCAAGCTCCTCTTTTAATTACGTTCTTCAATTTGAGATGCCTCTCCTTATCTCACATTCGTTCGAAAGTGAACAAAACACCTTTGGGGCAAGATATTTCACAAAATGACCGGGGTTTATTTCCGGCGTTAACAGCTTGTGTAACTGTTGGCTTGGAACACAAAGAGAAGTGATAGTGTTCAAGTCTAAAAGGTTTGAATTACCCTAAATTTTACGATTAAAACTGTTGTTTCTATTTAAGGGGCAACACAAAAGATTACCACACATTAATGAACACTCGCTTAATTTTAGTAAGAATATAAATCGGTTTACACACGAATTCGTTTAATGATCTTATTTTGTGCTAGATGTGCGTGTTAAGTCGTTTATAAAAGAATCTAATCAATTGACATAAGTGACATTAAATCCATTTTGAAAGGGCGTATACATCATATTTATACGATTTTAATAACAACTAGGCCGATGTATATCTCTACCGGCTATTTTGAATTCTTGCGAGTAAATACTGATCCTGCGGAAATACTACTTTCTCCCTCAAATCTAGCTCACTATATATCGAAGTAATAGACATATAATAACCCTCTGTGATTAAAGTAATAAACAAATAATATAAGAAAAAAATGAAAGTTTATTTATGCTCCAATTTCTTATACTATTAAAGATTTCTTAAATATCTGAAAAGACACAAATAAACAATTAAAAGAAGATAAAATATTTTCAGAAAACGAATGAGTTAAATTCTTAAGAAATTCTTATATACATATTTTATGTTCTTTTGAATACTTTATGCTACATTCAAATAGAAGAAACATCTAGAATTCACAGATAAACTAGAGTTTTTATAGGGCACGCATATCCAGTTACAAATACAGAGCCAAAAGTTTTATGTCAATAATTTTCTTTTAAAATCATTAACTTTGATAAATTACTAACTTTGATAAATCATTAATTAGCACGTAAAATAAATAATGCATATCCATTTTTTGGAAACAACTCTTATTAGGGATTGGTAAAATTTTAATGTATTACTTGAGGTGTAAATAACTTTCACTGCTTCGAACTTTAAATGTGGATATATAAAAACTATTTATATGTATATATCTTACCATTTAAAAAAATCCTATTTTATAATATGAAGTCTAGCTTCTCTCATTTATAACTAAACTAAATAGGAAAAGCTCATTTCTGAGGTACTAATATTTAATACACCTCGATTAAAATAGAAAAGTTTATATATATACTATAATGTTTGAACTTTTTGGGACAAACGGGAAAACTGCTTTTTCTAATACTTTAGCTTTTTATCATTTTACATCTGAAGTAGACTGAAATATCTTTATATTAGTGCAAAGTATGCCCTTTCTTAGCAGAAATGACCTCTTGAACACGTTTTACATTAACGCCGTTAATGTAGCGCGCACATGTTGTTGACCTTATTGTTATAATTCCTTAATTCCAAATTCCCTGATCAGTAAGACAATTAATATATATATATATCCATTAAATTTTTATATCATTTCAATAATTCAGTTTATCTTTAGGCATTTTAGTATATTGGACGACACACATAGAAGACATGTTAACAGCAAAGAACATTACGTAACTCCAATTTTACAATCCAAAGTACACATCTCTCGGATGACTTGCAGCGCCATCTATACAATTAATATTTAATTTACAACACTTATCATTCAGGAAAAACACTTGAACAGAAATTTTTATTGTTTATTCTGCTTTGGTGCGATTCCTCTTAGCTGAACGATTCTTGAGAATATGCCACGAGTTCTCAAAATAATTTAGGTCTGGTGATTTATTAGATCAAACAAGAACTTGTATTTTATTTTCCCGATAAAAGATCTGGACTAATTTCGAATTGTGACGAGGAGCCAGGTCCTATTGAAAATGTTCTGTCAAATGTGTCCATGTTTTAAGCAATCCTACCGCGTAATATTTCTATGTATTTGACAGAATTCATCATGCTTTTAAAAGGAACTAGTATTCCAGTGCCATTTATGGTGATAAAAAATACAAAAAAACACTTTAGAAAGATGTTTTACAGTCTGTTGTAAGGGATCTGGTAGCACAGTTTTGCTTTCACTTCGACTTACTACGCTTGATTTGTGTCCCGGCGCAAATATATGTCTTTCATCACCAAAAATTATCTGCTTCCAGTCCTTAACTGTCCAAGATCTGCATTTTTTGGCCCATATGCTAAACGTTTCCCCATTATTTTCCCAGTTAGAATTTTTTTCTCGTGCTTCTTGCCTTACGACCAACTTCTAAAAGCTTTTTGAGTTCTATCGAGATATTTAATTCGGTGAAATTGTCTAATTGACGATTGGTCCGCCAAATTTTGATGAAATTATTCAAAGTACATTAATTTATTATAAAATGGTTTGTTTAAGATAATTTATCCCGTATATTTTCTTGCACTGGAGGACGTAACAAAAAAATATTATATTTAAATATGTGCTTAATATCTATGGTATCAGAAGTAATTTATGTACCTTATCCAAATTAGATAAATAATCCATGAATTTATCTTATGTATATAAGTAAATTCGATGGGATAGCTTGATTTAAGTCTTTTTTTTATTCATCGCACTTGGGATGGGTCTACTAATTTAAATGATAGAACTTCATAATTTATAAAAGTATGTTGGTTAACTCGTCCTTTGTGTGTAGAATTTCCATTCCTAATTTCCACGTCATTTCAATGGGTATATTGAGTAATGTACAGAAATCTGCATTATTTGACACACATCTCATTTTAGAACTAGAACTTAGCCATCACTTAAATTCACACACACACACACACAAATCGCTGATTTTTTGCACTTAGGACTATAAAAATTTGACATAGAAGCTCAATTAATAAAACTAGATACAATTAAATCGATACATTTAAACTTTTGAGTATGATTTTTTTTATTCTTAATATCTTATTTTAACTCAGGGGCTCTGTAAATATACAAGGGAAAGTCAAAAAGCAAAGGGACTTATGCAAGTTCTTTTTCCAAAGTTTGGCAACAGCGTTAGTATACAGGGCTGAATGAAGGGTAGTCGGCAACATTTTTATACAACGAAAGACTCATCTTCCCTCGCAGTTGTTGGAGTTTAGCAGACTGTTCAACACGGCAGCTTCATTGTCGATCTGCACCAAGGATGAAAATAAAACAGTAACTCGCTTTTTGTTTGCGGAAGGTGTGAAATCTTCAGAAATTATTCGCCGTTGAGGGTATATTGATGGAACGGAAGGCTGGTATTTTCAGCTCAGGTGTCATATTTTCTGCAGACAAAAAGTAATCCACTATCCTCCTTGGTGGAGATAGACAGTGGAACTGCAATGTTAACGGACTGCTACTTACAACGACTACGAGGAAAATGAGTGACATTTTGTATAAAAGTGTTGCCGACTACCCCTCATTCAGCACTGTTGTCAGGGGCGTCTTAAGGCATGGACCAACTGGGCCTGGGCCCAGGGCCTAACTCTTGACTCCGTCTTAGTAAAATCATATGATCCGGATAATTTTAATGTGGTCAAATATTATTCCCGTACATATTCTCCGAAAAACAGGGAATTTCGAACTGCACGTAAATTGGCAAAAGTGGTAAGACTGTATTATTATGGGATGACCATTGTCCATGCCTAGGCTATACATTCATCCAACTCATTTAGTGGAAATGCAGCCATCAGCTGAGCCGGTTTGTGAGCACCATACAGTGCATCGTACACATTTATTTGTTCAAATTACCGTTTGAATGAGTATTTTTTTTAACATTTATAAACCCCGTGCACCACGCAATGTATAACACGGGGGTAAACAACACAGACACAAGAGAAAGGATTACAACACAAACATCCATGCCTTCTCCTGGATTCGAACCCAGTCCCTGCGGCACCGCAGTCAGCTTCACTGACCACTATACCGGATGGGCCAATGCATGTTGTGTACTGTCTACTTTTAAAGATCTCAGGCGAGGCCTACTTTTGCATAGGGGCCAGGGCCTCAAAGAGTCTTAAGACGTCCCTGGCTGTTGCAAAACCTTGGAAAAAGACATTGCAAGAGTCCCTTTACTTTTTGATTATTCTCGTAGAACCCGGAATAAAAGAAAAAATATGTTAATTACTTACATATTTTTAAAGTATGAATCCAAAATTAAATATTTTTAAAATTCAATCAGCTACATTGTCTTTGTCTTGTTATTCAGTAAAAGGGGGGGGGGGAGGAAAACTCGTATTTTTTATTAAAGTAAATACAATTTTTAAAATGATAAGTATTTGACCTTATTTAAGATATAAGATTCAGATATCTTTAAAACTTTAAAAAAAAATCCCTTCGCTTACATTTTTGTTTTGTTTTTTGTTTCAGACTTTAGAAATATATACACGTGTGTTAAGTTGAATTTTTAAAAGCTTTCGTCGAAAATTTATTTTTCTTCACTTCCCATATTTTTATTTTCTTAAAAGAAAATATATTAATTTTGCGAAACATATTTTTCTCCCCCACAACCTTTTTGGAATCACGACACGGAAATTTACATATGACGTAGACGTGAATTATTTAAAAGAAGCAAAGCATGTTTTTCTTTATTTATTCTTAAGTTACGTTTCGTTACGGTTGCAGTTAGGTGAGCTTCAAGAGTCTATAAACTGGAGATTTTGTGATATACAAAGGAAGTTGAAAGAAATTGCACTGTGAATATTTAACACCACTCAAGAGACCAACAGTATAGTTCATATAATCATAAAACATCGCTGTTATTCTGGTTTTATAAACACGTTTAATTAAATGTCAATTCTAATTTAAAGCGAATTCTAGTTTTTATATGAGAAGCATGTCAGGAACATGTTTATCATAAATTCTTAATCTTTTATGAGGAATATTGTAAATAATTAGGCTTACACAGTTTTGTCATTTTCTATCCAAACTGTCGTTTTTCATGGCAGTGAACAAAATTAAATTAAAGGAGAAGCACGAGAATGTTTTCAAGAACCAAATAATTGTTGGCATAACGCCTGCTCCCAATGACTTGCAAATTAATTCGGAAAATGTATAAATAAATATATTTTAAGAATTTTACATGTCTATACGCTGCTGTTAGGTTATTGATGTTTTATTTCTACTTTTTACCAATTAAAAACAAATCAGTTAACATTTTTTTTTCCATTTTAAAAATTATTTTTGTCTACATGGAGGTAACGGAAAAATTCTGGAAAATCAGCTAATGTAAGTTTAAAAGAATACTCTGATGTTAAAAAAAATATTATTAACAGACCAATGGAAACACAACACACACACAAATGGGAATTATATAATTACATCAGTTAAAACATACTCAACACACATTAGTAGCATTAACTTAGATTCAAATTTAATTATAAAAAAAATGTTTTGCTCCTTTTCATTTATATTCATTTATTTTAAATAAGAATTCTTATAACATTTACTAAATAATAAAAAAAAAGTAAATTTGTTCCTATGCATGTATATTTAAAAAAGCATAGACCTTGTCAAATAATATTTAGTCCTTTTCAAAGCTCTAACTCAGCGATTCTCAACTTTTTTTTTTTTTTTGCGATATACTTTTAACAATTTCAAAATTTGTCCGCACACTAACAATAAGATATTAAACATAATTTTACTAATCTGAAAGACACTTCAATCTATCTACGCAAGTATAAGTTAAATATATCACTATTACACTTAGTTTATTTATGTAAAACAGCAGAATGATGAGGTTACGGATTTATTTTTTTGTCTGAGTATAATTAATTAAAAAAATTGGCGAGGCACTTGAACAATTTGGCGACACACAAAAGTTCTAAGGCACAGTGGGGTTGAGAACCACTACTCTAAATAAATAAGAACTCAAAAATCTTTTTTTTTATCAATTTATTCTGTTTAAATTTCCTTATCTTTACCAATTCTAAACAAAGCGGTTCATTTTTATGTAAATACACCAATCTTTAACAGACGTTAAAATCGGGTTTAAATGTTCTTTGCGGTTTATTAAAATATGCCTATAGAACTTTCTGGTCAAAATCGTACTACAAAGCTATTTTTACATATGTTTCAAATATTATTATTTAAGTAGTTGTCTTTAAAGAAAATCTGAAGAAATCTTAGATTTAAGATGAAACTTAATAAAAAAATTATATTAAATAATAATGATTATCGTTCCTTTTGCTGAAGTATTATATGGAAATGTA
>BMAO01024251.1:0-151785 GCA_019973975.1 Trichonephila clavata
AATTCATCCACTTTGCATAAGTACTAACAACTGTAGATCACGAACAATCCCCGAGTTGTGCAGTTTCAAAAATACTTGTTCCGAGCCATTACACAATCTGCGCTCTATCAAAATCGCTTAGATCCACAGCCTTTCCCATCACACACAGAAGTAAGTGAAAGAATGATTCTTCAGACTCTCCAGCAGCAGTTAAATACCACTTCCACCTAATTACGTGCCTTCGACGTCATCCAGGCGAGTTCATTGCAAAATGTAGGGGTGGTCATAATGTTTTGGCTCTTGAGTGTATGTGCTTTAACATATGTAAAAATTACTTTTCACATATGTAAAAAGTAATTCTGACTTTTTTTCTCAATGACTTTTGTGACAGGAGCTTATTTGTGCATCCAACAAATTTGAAATATTGGAAAAAAAATTTCGTTATTAACCAATATCATTAGTTCTTTATTACTGTATCTATACTGCTAAAAAAATTAGGGTAGCAAGCAAAAATGAGAAGAACCGTTGCGTGATAACCATGAATGTGCTTAAGATGGAGAATACAGGTGTAACAAAACATAATGATGAAAAAAAAAAGAGGCAGAAAACCATATTATGGAGAATTACATTCCTTGGAATTGTAAAAGTAACATGGAATGATGTTTCAGAGCCGCAACTTGATTTCATGTAAGGAACAAAAACAAATTCTTTGGAAATGTTAATGAATATTTAATTTTGTATAAAATCCCCTGAAAGGCTGTGACTGTGGAACATTTGTTTAGCGTGGACACGATGAGATTATCAATGAGTTTTTGGGGGATACTCTTCTACTTTTAATTTTTAAGTCTCTAGTGTTGTGAAATCTTTAAGTCTTGTACAATTACAGGAGTTCTTGGTCTTTTAACAACGTGCCATCCGAGTGTGCCTCAAATACTCTTTATCGGATTTAGATGAAGAGAGCATGCATTCCACTCCATACGCTGTATTGTTTCAGCTTTGAGAAAGTTCTCTACAAGACTCCGCTAGATATTTGACATTTCCACATATATTAAATGAAAGAAATGTGGCCAATTCCTGCAGTGTAAGGTATGACATGGAGTCTCGGGAACTCGTCTGCATACCTTTGAGTTGTCAAATTGCCATTCCAAATGATATGCAGGTCAGCACGTCCTTTCGACCAAACCACTTAATATGTAATGTAATCTTCCCTGAATGAATATAGGGTAATTTCGAGGATATCTTTCTCGCTATACTAAGACATATTTAGTGTCCAACTCTAAGATGAATCGGGTCTCTGAACAGCACTTCTCCGGTCTTTTTACGCCCCATCTTAATGTTAAACATTTCATTTTCTTCAAGTTTCATGGCCTCTTGCTGTCAATGGAATACACACCATTGGCCTACGTAGATACGGACCAACCACTTGAAGCTTATTTCTGAACGATTGGCTTGAAAACTTTTATCCTGAAACGTTTCTTATTTCAGCGTCACATTGTCTTCTCTGTCTCGATGAGATGTTAACAGGATATATCGGGCTTTATTTACTACGGTATGATTTGGAGGATCTTATCCTGGCTGACGTCAGACACATACCTGTTTCTTGGAATTTATTACACAGTCTTCCAATATCAATTCTTGCCATTCAGACTTCGTCCGATACAATACTTCTTATTTGTCCGGTTTTCAGTCTCCAGATAATATGCCTTGCCATGAATTCCAGTAGATCGACTTGTCGTGATATTTTCACGTCTTTTCTTCTTAAAACAACAAACGAAAGGTTGAATTTATTTGAAATTGTTTTCCGTTGTCTCACAACGAAAAACAACTTCAAAGAAATCAAGATTTCTACATTTCTTCATTTTTCTGGTTTTTGATGTCTTGAACGTTGATTTATGTATTAAATTCTTCTTCTGGTTTCTGCTACACTTTAGACTATGGAAGTTTTGTCTTACATCACTTATCAAAAGCAATATTTGCTTAATTTCGTTAAATTCATGCCTTCGAACGATTTTCTTGAGCAGTGTATTAATGCTCCATCACCATTAATGCAAAGGACTGCACTGTTTTCTGGTAAAATAATTAGTTTCAAAACGTATATTAATAAATTCACTTTTATTTATTACTCCCCCCTATTACTTTAAGAAACAAAGATAATTTTACTTTTCATTGAATAAAAATACATATCCCCAACGATCATTTCATTAATAAGAAAAAAATAGTATTTACCTTGCTTTATTAATATTACTTAGCGATAAAGTGAAATAATATCTTGGACGTATGCATAGTTAAAAAAAAACCTAAAAATGTCTAGTATTTCGCCCTTAAGAAAGTGCCTCTCAAACTTTCCACATTTGCAACCCAATTTTTAGTCATAGTTTTTCTCCCTTCTTTCTTAGAATAACAAAGTTACAATATATACAATGATTATCATTGACAGAAAAACTACGATACGATTTTAATTATAAACCGTAGAAAAGTTGTCAAAGTAAGTATTAAATTTTGTATATAGCAGGACCATTGGAATCATTAGTAACTATTAAACTTGTATTGAAAAATAAACTATCAAATACTTTGTGCAATACTGATACATTTATAACTATATTATATCACAGTGTGAATGTGTATTTTATTTTTTATTTTGCTTCATTTGAGTAGTTGAAAATTATTTTGAATATTTTGTTTTCAACTTTTTCATATACTCTCTCCCCCACACAGGGTTATCATACCCCCTAAGGGGTACACCCCCCATCCAGTTTCAGAAAAGCTGTCTTAAAAGTGCTAACAAAAGTCTTAAGAATTGAGGAAAGTAAAAAGTTTTGTTGTGGACAAATAATTGTGAGAATTAAATCATATTTCTAATATGTAGTATTTCTAACAGTTAAACATTGAAATGGTAGATATTTTATTGCAGTGTTTATTATTACCCGACTATACTCACAGGTGGAAAAATGTGATATATTAAAGAGATATGCAAACAAATTTAAATAAAAATACTATTCCACATGTTTTTAAAATCTCAAAAGAAGTAATATAACAGAAGACACTATCAAAAATTATTTGAATGCTTGATGATAAATATAATGTTGTTTACATTATAATTAAGGTTATTACTATGAAGTATAAATAAAAATAGACTCTAAAATTATTTATTCAACAAAAGGTTTTTTAAAAACCGAACTAAACGCTTTAATTTTCTTGCAAAACCATAGTCATACTGAATAAATATTTAAGTGAACAATTTATAATTTCAATTCCTTCATAAATAATGTTTTTTAACACACACTTATATTTGCATTTACAAATAAAAGATAACTCTTAAAAAATATAATGCGTAATGTAATATGTATAAAAGCAGTTTGTAAATGAATAATATTCAAAAGTAGAATAAAAATTTCAATCAATTTAAAGGAAAATAAAAAAAATTTATATATTATTTAAATCATTGTTAAGATTTCATTCAATAGATCGTACATTAAGTGATTTCAATAAACATGACGTGAGGAAAAAACTTATGATTTTGTTTGTAAATATTTATTGTAAATAAAAAGACACTTCCCTCTTCTCCATTTCAATTCATAAGCAAATAAAATTTGTAAAGCAATTCACTTAATATGTTTAATAAAAAGTCTGTTGTTAACGTTTTGCATTGAAAAATTATAAATATTTTTCTATTACATTGCAATACAAACTTATGGCTCAAGGAATAAACGACAAAAAAAAATGAAAAAGTGAAACTAGTATTAATATATGAGCAATAAAAATGTGTTACATCATCCAAAATACGGTGCTTAAATTGGAAATTACCTAGTATAATTTAACAGGATAACCATAAAATTTTGCACGTGTAAAATAATAAGATTCAAAATTCCTCTCTAATGATCTGTAACAACCTCACCTCGTTGGTATTAAAATCACTTTTTTAATTTAATATTCGAACCATTTCTCTCTCCGGAAATTATGCAGCTTTTCTATCCTGCAATTCCACATAATGCTCCTTTATTTTCTTCACAAAATGGCAATCATACAATAAGCATATGTATGCAAATTTTAATATAATGTAAACGTTACACTTTAGATATTTTCTTACAGAATATAATGGAATTTTCTTCTTGAGATAAAATAATATTTCAAAATGTATTTTGATGAAAAAAACACTAGGACTATATATAACTTTTAATGGTAAATTCTGAATTTTTATTCTAATGTGTTGTTTTCACGTTATGATACTTAATATCTAGATTTTCAAACATAATTTACTCATTGGTTATAACAAAATCCCCTCCCCCGCGCCCCGAGAAAAAACATTTGAAAAAGAAAACTAAAAAAAAAGCAAGCAAATCTTGTTTTCCTCTTCCTTTATGAGATACATTATTTTTAATTATTTACGTAATTTAAGACAATAAATCTTTCGTGTCATAAGAAATTCTAATACACCCTTAACTGGTCTTGCTCCCAAAAACTAGGAAAGTGTGGAAATTTTATCTAGTTGCATTAATTAATATAAGTTTCTTATGGTGAATCACTTATCACTAACGAGGATATCCAGTGATCGATTTAATTATAAAATTAATACTTGTAATATTTAGTATATAGATAGATTTAAATGATAAGTATCACTTTTTAGATGCAAATATTGTTATTATAAAGCAGTGTATGAGATATTTAAATCTTATATCCCCAAAACACTTAATAAGCAAATGTGTTTAGTAACTTCAACCTAATGTTTTTATTTTGTTTTCTCTTTCTGTATATATATATATATATATATATATATAATTGACATTACTTTGATAAAAGTGTTAGTTAAAAAAGGCCAATGACTCATACTTAATAGCGAACTAATTACTTAATCACATTACTTAATTTTACTCCTTGAAAATATGAAGTATCATGTAAAAGTAAAGATAGGAAATTAATCATATATTTTTAATAATTATACGACTTTAATTAATATGTTAATGATACATTTCAATAGGATAGTGTGTGTTCAATTGTAGGTTACTAAAATTTTAATTATAATGTGATATAATTATTTTTAATGGCGCGTTATCGATAGAACATTTTTTTCACACAGTTTGACGATGGTTCCTAATAATAGGTATTCAGTAAGGGATTTATACGTAATAGCTTTTTTTCCCCATACATTTTTTATTCCTAAGGTGTTTTAAATTAATTTCCATTGCTTCACACTTTTTTCCTTCATGCAATTTGAATACGTCGGAGATATAAAAAATGTTATCTAAAACTTTTCTTAAAAATGAAAAAGTTTTAGAATTTTGTTTGTTTTAGAATGATATTATTTTTAATTTTCATTAAGTCTTGTATACCGCTATATCGAAAATAGTTGCAAAAAAGTTATGTTCCCCATAAAAATGCTTTAAAATAATATCATCTAATAATATTTAATAATTTGAAATCACAATTTCAAAATATTTTGTCGAGTTTTTTATTTTGCTTTGAAAAGGGATGGTTAACATGATTTTATCAAAATGCCAACAGAAATGCAATTCTTTTTGAGTGATAACTCTCACGTTTTTTACATAGGTCTAATGTTGTGCGTATACTGAAAGGAGAGATTCAACCGCCTCTATGAACTAAAAGGCTTTTAATATGCATTAGAGCGTTGCATTGAAGCTTTGAACATTGCATTTCGGCGCTTTTGTTCATGTTTTTTTTTTTAAATACGTGAAGCAAGTTATATGTCTGTAACTGTATCAACAGCCTTTTCATCATAAATATTTACCATTTAGTCAATGGTTTTTTTAGTCTGCAAGAGCACCTTCAAAGTAAAGTTTTATTTTTAACTAATAACTTGCCTTAAATCTTACTTAATTTTCACTATACTTAATTATTTGTCATCTACTTGTTAATATATCAATGGCAAAGATTTTTTTAATTAAATTCAACTGTTTAAAATGCATAAATTGAGAAATATTTATTGTAATTTTAACGCATTACTTAAATTGATTAACATTCAAAAACATATCAGCTTTTAATATTAATCATATTAATTTTAATCTATTGTACAACATAGGTATATTTATTCAATTCCTACTATTGGCTCACTCTCTTTCTATATTTATCTTGTTGAAATTTTCAATCGTTTATAAAATGCATTCAATTGAGTTGAAATTTTATATTCACGCTTATTTGGGATGATAATAGAATAATTTAATTATAATTAACAAAAATTAATTGATTAAGACTAATTATTGAAATAATTACAAATAAAGCCACGTTGACATACTTCGAGCGACGTAGCGACCATTTTGGCGACTTGTATTAAAACTTGAAAATGTTTTTTTCTCGCAATTTGAAGCGCTCATTTGAGCTGAAATTTTATATACACGATTGTTTTAGATGGCCATACGATAAATAATATAATTAATGATGATTAATAGAAAATTTCCACTTTATGATGTGATTCTGTCTATGTATGTGCATATTTATATTAATTATAAATATTTAATAAAAAAGTAACTAAAATATTTTTTTGTTGATCTGAGTAGGAGTTGACTTCAAGATCTATATGAAGACTTCTAATGGTGTTGGACTTTTTGATAGTGAATGATATCAGGGACTTAGTCTAGCTTGGCTAGACATGGAGAGGACAACAACAACAACAGGAATTGACTTTTTTTTATATTACTTGTTCCGACTACAATAAATTACGAATAAAATATATTCATCATAATACTTAAGGTTTGTGGAGTTGTCTTGCAAGATACATTTAAATATTTTTACTTTTCATTGAACAGTTGTTTAGTATCATTCAAAACTTGTATTCTTATAAGCTATGTAATAAACTAAAATGCCTTTTAAACTGTACATATTTCTCCGTGGGGGGTCGTAGTTGAAATTCGAAAAAAATAACCACTTCAAATTGTAAATTCCTGAATCGTTGAGAAGATGTTAAGCGTCCCGGGTAATTCAGTTGCATCTACAGATCCGAGTATTCCGAGAGCAATATTTTGAAGGAATATCATAATAACCTTATCATAAATAGAGAAATATATTTGTATCGCAATGAATGTTGCTTAAAACATAAGTACATTTGGAAGTAACATAACTTTTGTCTATTCTACGTATTGGACATATACTAGTTTTAATAAAAAAAATTATTTTCTGCTAATATTTTTATAGTTTTTATGTTAGAATAATATACATAAATAATATACATACAAGGTCTTTTGGAAACGAAACTCCTAATTTTGTGTACATTGGTCAGGTAGGTGACGAGGACGAATAATAAGATGGCATAATGAGACATTGAGCCTTGACAGATTAAAAGTGCATCGCCCCCCTTCTTTTCGGGTCTTTAGTGGACCTGTACTCGAACAGGCACAATGACAGTAATAAACATTTGTACATGCTTTAATATACAATATAGAATTTGTATAAATTAATGACTTATTTTAAATTAATAAAATTTTTAAAAAAATATCGAAAATTAAACTATAGTTGGTATTTTGTGTTTTCGATAATCCTAAGAAAAAGCGATCTTTACTGTTTATTCATAAAATACGTATTCGAATTTAATAAAACTTATGAAAAATTTAGTTTATGAAAACTTGGGAATTTTTAATATTTGGGATGAAAAAAGATTATTACTTTTTCATATAAAGGGGAGAAAGAAGTATAATATTTTTACAACACACAATTCTAACTTTAAAAAGCACCACTTTTGGAAAGAGCTAAATTAATATTTTAATTTAATAAAAATATTCACAAATATTTGTGCTTAACTCACTTCTAGTGGCCGCGGTAGCCAAGTGGTCTAGGCATCGGATCGTGGCTAGCGTGTCATGAGTTCCATTCCAGTACCACTGAAGACCCGCCGTGTAGTAAAGCGACGCACGTTAAATCTGTCGAGAGCTCAAACGTCCTACCGTTGGTGTGGTGTGCTAGTTAGGAAAGGGGGTGCCAGCTCAGGTGTCGTCCGCGTCACTTGATCGTGGTTCAAAATTACGCGAACCGTCCCCAAAAGCCCTCGTGTAGCTGAACAGTGGGACGTTAATATTCACTCACTCACTCACTCACTCACTATACTCACTTCTAATCAAGTGATTCGGACCCCATCCGGTATAGTGGTTAGCGACACTGACTACTGTGCCATAGGGTCTGGATTCGAATCCCGGAGAAGACATGGATGTTTGTAAATGAATAGTGCCTTCGCGGCATGGAGTACTCTATAAATAGCCGTCGAACCGCATGTCCTCTCGTGAGGTTGGTGGAAGGGGAGTAGAGGTGGGAGGCCCCTGACCACTCCCAGGGTGTTCTCCCTCAAAATTGAAGTGGGAACGAGTCAAATCGTACTGTCACCTGCATGGTGCTCAAAAATGCGGGTAACAACAGGTGTACAATCTAGCCAGATGCCATGATGAATTTCGATGGCCTCGATCTGACTACGTCAGACAGGTGGCATTAGTAACAACTACAAATTTATAGCGACTAGTCCTAAGTTAATGATTTAAGTTTGTTAAAGTAACTTCATATTGAGTTCATATATGTTAAATGAGCCAAAATTTCAACTAACAATTCATATTAAAGGTATAAATATACTTCATTACTTTGTAATTTGAGGTTAAATTACAAGTACTGATGGAAATGGTACAAGGGACGTTCCTAAAGTAAGTTTCGTCAAAGTGAGTGAAAAATATAGTAAGTGAAAAATGTAGTTAGTAAATGTTTAGTAAGTTTTCGTAAGTGAAAAATTTATTGCCATAGAAAAAAAAGCACCATTACATCATGGATCTTACTCCATTCATCATTACACCATGACACACCTTGCAATATTTTTTGGCATCATTGGCATGTTTTCATTTGTCGTAGCATGAGATTAGATTGAAGAAACCCCTCTTGTAATCCTCGGTGAAGTGCGATGCTAGGGATTGTCGCATAGCCTGCTCCACCTCAACATTGTTTTAGAAAAAACTTTTCCTCAGGGTAATCTGGGATGCATCCATGTCATTGAAGCAAACAGCTAATATATTCAAGCCTGCGCATACCGCAACAAGTGATTGGCGTTGATTCTCATTTTTGTACTCATGTGATCGAAGGTCCAGTTTCTCTGCACCCATTTTGGAAAACCTCCTCGGTAATCGAATGTACCATAGAGTTTCTAACGTATGTGCCACAAACTAGCGTGTTTCATTCGTAGATGTGGATGGATGCCCACTTCAAACTCTGTCTTCCTTTACTGAAAATACTGCACTAGGAACCAATGTTTCATGAGACAAAATATCTTTTCCATACACGATCGATAGGCATTCATGATGACAAACACACCTGTCGAAGCGATTCTCAAGAAGCGGGCATAGCCCCCCTAGGTGGGCATGAAAACTCTACGTGAGGAGCAAATATATACTGAAGAGTCGAAAATTAAAAATTATTTACCGAAATTATGAATTTACTACAAGAGGAAACAAAACAAAATATACATCTGACATATTTAAAAAATACACATAATACACATTTATACTGATGTAACATACATACCAATGTTGAAAGGTAAAGTAACGTAACACTGAAAACTTACTGTAAAGTAAATATAAGTAAAATGTAGTTATTACTACCTTTTACATAAAAGTAGCTTACTTAAAATATATGTTACTTAACCTTTTCGTGAGAATTGGGAAGATTATATACTTCCCACTTCATGAAATTACAAAATACACCTGTGGGAAGTGCGAAACCTGTTATAATATACTGGACTTGCTATTATAACCATGGGAAGACTAATTGCCGCTTCAAATTTGTGCAACTGCACATAACCTAGCGATTATGACATCTGTAAATCGGACAAAAAAAATAGGGTACTAAAAAAGAAGTACCTTTCCCAAAAGATCTCAAAGTATATAACGATGTCATGGGAGGGGTTAATCATTTCCAACAAAGAAGAGAAAAGTAAATAAGTAGAATATATGTAAAATTGTGGCATTGTGTCTTTAATTTTCTTGTTGACTTTGCTATCATAAATAGTTTCATATTTTGGCAAATGGACAAAAGAAACAGAAGTTTAGACCAGCTAGCATTCCGTATAGCATTAGCTTGTCAACTAATAGATGGATATATCTCAAGAAAGAGTAAAGGATGTTTTGCTAGCTTCCAAGCAAATAACTGTATTGTTCCGGAGGATGGGTGCTTAGCCAGAAGAAGAAATCATGTGCCAAAGATGGTTTCCAACTATAGATGATGTAGAACATATTGCAGAAAAAGAAAAAAGAGGACCCGCTATATGTGAGTAGAATGTGATGTCCCCTTATCCACTGCAACATGTCTCTCATCTTTTCATGGCAAATAATCACCATTACATTTCATTTTCTTTATGAGGGTGAATGGTTCTTTTGGAAGTATTCTATCCACACCTAAAATTTAAATGTAACTATAAAATTTGGCAAAATAAAATATATTTCCTTAAATGCTATTATATTTAATTGTTAATAAAATATAAGAAAATGTGAGATATTCGAGAGAAATAAATAAAACACAAAAGGATTAAAAGCAACGCATACAAAATTAGATACTTATTTTGATAAATGTATGGTTTATAATTAATATCGTACTTAAGATTTAGGGAGTCAAAGTACATTGCTGGCCACCGTAAATACCCTGAAGGAAGGATGCAAATAACATGAAATTTACAACATGCATTAGTGGAGGTGAGATATGCAAATGATTAGAATTTCAGCGCAGACACACATCACGCATGCCTGTGGGCCACCTCAAAGCGATATTTAAGGCTTGAGATTTCGACGATTTAAAGATCGGCAATTGTGTTTTTCTTGTGGTTTTTTTTAAAAAAACGGTCAATTATATATTGTAGAAAACAGCGATCAGCTTTTGATCAAGTATCCGAGTTCGACAGAGGAAGGATAGTAGCCTAGCGAGATTGTGGATTATCTTTCAGGGAAATCAGTAGTCGTGTTGGACGAAATCAAACAACTGTAATGCATATATGTGACCATTGTATGCAGGAGGGTACGACGGACCGACGTGGTCGATCGCATCCACCTCAGTGCACCCTTCACATGAGGACAGGCAAATTGTGCGCATGACAGTGACGGATCGTTCAGTCACATCACGAACCAAAGCACAGCACATTGAGTCTGTAACGCTTCATTCAGTGTCTGTGCGTATCATTCGACGCCGTTTACAGCAGAGTTGTCTGTCTGCAAGATGTCCATTGCTTGGTCTACCCTTGACGCAGAACCACAGACGTTTTATATTTATTTTAAATTATATTCTACTCATTAATTACTAATAAAATAAGCAGTGAGACAAATTGCATTAAATAAGGAAAAGTTTTTAATATTACATCATCAAAAAATTAAATATTTATAGGATATAATGTATTAGCAATATGGTAGGTCTTTATTCGAGACCTATATTTATCTATCTAACACACTAAATTTTCCTAAAATATTTGTTTCAAATGTAAACTAGTTACAAATGTTTTACACTAACTCTAAGTATAAAAATGATAATTCTCCAGATGTTTAGGATATTTTAATTAATGAAGCCACTATATAACATTTTATTAACTTTTTGTTTCATGTAGTTTATTTCAATACTTTTTTTCTTAAAAAAAGTAGCAGAGCTGTAATCATTTTTGTAATCATTCTGTAATCATCTTTTCATGCAACATTTTACAGATTATTCTAACAATAAAAATTAGTACCGTATTAAAGTAAAAGTTTTTAACACGCTTTTATAAGTTTCACTTGCATGTAACGGAATCTTAGAATTCGATTTTTACCCACTTAAAAAGATCGGACTCTTCGAAATTTCGCACACTTGTCAAGGACCGATGACAATACAATAATTTCATAATTTTATTCCATTGTCCTTTTCAGGATCGTCAGGAATAAGGATAATCATATTTGGTGACAAACCCATATATCACGTCCGGATTTGGCGACTTATTACATATATCATTTTTAAATTAGACGACTAGTTCCATATACCATTTTCAGACATTTCCTACATCATTTCCAGATTTGGCGACTAAAAGAATAAGGTGTAACCCTAAAGTGTTTTGAATTTAACGCTAATTATATATGCAAGTATAAAATACACTTGCAGTTAAAAGAAATAAAACAAAAAAATAAGTGTTCTGTATCTGAGAAAGTTGAGGGTGGGTGCGTGTCAGCAATTTTTAACCATAATATAAAAAAATTTCTGAATATAAAAAAAAAAAAAGGCTCGAGCATGTGAAAAAAAAATAATTTGCGTTCTAACTGCTAAATATTTTTTATTTTTATAAAGCAATACGTTTAGAAGTGATGATACGAATTAATATTATAGCAATACTTTTTAAAAGGTGAAAAAACGGTTGACACTTAATATTATCAGGTTTTTATTAACTCCTCTTTAATGTCTGTCCGAGTGGAATTTTGTAATTGATTTTAAACTGTGTGACTTTCTGATGAGCTAGAAACTTGAAATTTGGACAATAGCTCAGAAGCATGACAATCGCATGAAAATGTGAAAAGTGAATAAAAAAACGAAAAGGAGAATTTTTTTTTATTTGATTGACCTGTTCTGTAGACACGGAATCTAATATAACGATACGAGACTCATCCGAAGCCCCGTATATGGAGAGAGAATAAATACACTTTAAAAACTCGTTAATTAATATCCATTAAAGAGCAAGACTAATTCCAGCTTCAAATATCAAACTCAAGGATAAATTCAACAATGAATAAATGATAGTTTAAAAAACTAAAAAACACGCTTTTGTTGTAGATCGAACTAAAAAATGAAAAATAAATTATAGTTTTAAAAAAACTAAAAAACACGCTTTTATACTGAATCGAACTAAAATGTAAAAAAATTATTCTTAATTTGAGAATAAAATGATTAACGAGAAAATGAATGTCATTGGGGTAAAAGCGTGGGGTGTTCTACAAATGTATCATTATTATAATTTCTAACTTCTATTCCAAAAAGCTGAGTTAGCATGAAAATGTAGTACAAAACACCCCACGCTTTTACCCCAATGACATTCATTTTCTCGTTAATCATTTTATTCTCATATTAAGAATTAATTTTTTAAACTTTTTAGTTCGATTCAGTATAAAAGCGTGTTTTTTAGTTTTTTTAAACTATAATTTTTTTGAATATCAATGTCTTTCTCTGTTTAAAATATTTTGTAATTATTTTTTTTTCATTTTTTTTGCGTAATGAAAAACAACGTTTTTTTTCTTTCAAAAATTATGTTTTAATTTTGAGAGAGTAATATTTTTGAACTACAAACATATTTCTGTTGATTAAACACTTTGAATAGTGAATATTCGTAAAAATTTAATTTGTTGCATATGTTTTCAGAAATAATACTTTTTTTGTTTCCAACTATGAGATGTTAAGTTATTAAATCTATTTAAATATAACTTGGTATTTAGATAAGATAGCTAATTAGATAAAAATGAGTGCTTAGATGTTACTTCAAAACAAATAAATAGGAAACTATAATGAAATAAAAAGTTATAAAAAAATGAGATTTATTATTAAGAAAATTACTTGATCCTATTTTTTCCTAGGAGAAGAAGCATATATTTTAAAATTTTAGTGTATACTCAGTCATAGTTTTTTAAATAAAATAATGAAGTAAAATACATTACATTACCATACAGATATTCGTTTATAAAAGCTTGCGGTACTATTGAATTCGTGAAAAAACTTTCATAATGTTGCATGGTTTTATTGTTAATTAGTTAAATTTAAAATCCATTAACTGCACACAATTTCTATATTCTTTTTAAAAAAATGTTACTGTGAGTATATTTATTTAGAAATACATAACTTTTACTGTTTGTTATTATATGATATAATTTACACACTATCTTATTACCAATTGCATTAAAATACACAACTACTTAACAAAAAAGAACAGCAAATTTTCCAACTTATACAGTTGCATGTACTCACTTCTTTACCTTGCCTGAGCGCAACTAAATAGAGGGATCGTATAGATGTATATTACCATTTGACATAAATTGTGGAATACGTCAAAAGAAAAAACGATTCTTAAACCAGAATATAATTTTGTTATTTAGATAGGTTTGTTTGAAAAATTATAACACTAGGGGGGGGGAAGGTACTTCAATCGAATCAGACTTAAGTTACAAATATATTATATTTAACCTTAAGGGAGACATTTTATGGTTGTTGGTGATGTGATCGATACGAAGAAAATTGGGGATGAAAATTCCTTCCCTCCAGTGGAAAGATATTTGCTCTCGAATTCAAACAAAAGTGGAAACAAGTAACATCCTTTGTATCGTCTTATTAAGTGAAATATTTCTAATACCTTGATGAATAATATATAGTCCTACACTAAATCATGATACAAAAGTTTCAGATCATCTGATGTGACTTAAATCTGCCGATGATTTTAAATTTCCTCTTTAGAGAGCGTCTGGAAAGCATTAAAAAAGTTTTACACTTTCATGCAGGTTGTTATAAATCAGTCAAAGATTCAACAATTTGAACAGAATCATTCAGCAGATATTTCTCTGCATCAGAAAAAGAAGAACCCATTGGAGGGTTCAATGCTCTTTAGAATGAATGCATCAAAAAGTCGTGCATTTGTTGATTAATACAAATATCTTCTAAAGTCAAAAGAATAGTAAACCATACTAGAAGTGGTCGTCCCAATGCTGATTTAAGCTCATTTGGGCCCTGGGTGCAAAATATCTACATGCTCCCTTGGCACTGGAACATCGAAAGTTATAACCAGAAAATATGGTTAATTTCAATTTATCTTGCCCCTCCTGGGCTTCTCCGGGTTCCGAGATTCCTGAGCACCCACCCCAAGCACCCAGTAGATCAACCGGCATTGGGTCGTCCGTGCTCTATGAGAGTACCAGCTCTCACCAAGTTAGCTAGGGAGAGACTGATTTGAAATCTTTGTCGAAAGAAGCTTATTCTAGAAAAAACTAATGGAAGTGTGGAATAGAAAAATGTGTCACATATTAAACGAAGAGTTATCGAATAATAACTGGTCATTTTCTTACAAAAAGTTAAAGCTCCAGATATATTGTACAGAAAAACTCTTTTAATAGTAGCAAATGAAATCTCTTTATCAATGAGACAAGTGTTGACTTTGAAGAAAATTTGAATCCCCAAAATGACTTTGCAGAAGAATATAATATCTAAATAGTTAAAGAAAAGACACAAAATGAGTGCAAATAGCTCATCATTTGGCCTCCTTAATGGTTTGGTAAGGTATCAGCTATGAATGAGTCTCAGATATTCCTTTTTGGGAGGAAAGGGTTGAAAAATACAGAAAAAGTTTATCACTGCACAATGTTAGAGCCAATAGTGAAGACCCTGAATGTAAACATGTTCAATTGAAACGAATGGATTTTTCAACAAGGTTCTTTTCCAGTCAAACACGACTCAATGACTGTTTGAAGAGATTTTTCCAAACTGCATACATCCTAAAGATTGGCCTTACAGAAGTTTAAATATAAAACTGCACAAAAATAAATTGTGATCAACATTGGAGAAAAAGTTCTGAGAAATACGTTATATCTTAATCAGAATAGTCTTAAATGTTCTTCAAGGAAGCCGCTGCGGAAGTTCTCGGGGAGGTAAATCGTTCCTTGGAAGATGATGGGCCAAAGAGGCTTAAAACACTGTGAAATTATAAAGTGATCAATTTTAAATAAAAGTCACATTATGTTTAAGCTTTTAGAACACTTGGTTTAAAAATTGATTGCAAAGTGTGTGTTGTTTTCTCCTTTATAATTTCAACTCTGCTGTAATTTTATCAGAACTTACGACAACTAGTTAGAAAACGATTTCCTGGTTGATTGATTTACCTTCTGCTAACAAAAATACCTCATCGAAAGGCACTCTAAAACCACGAAATTCCGATGGTATCATCAGGTGACAAAGGACGATATGGAATTCCCAAACCCAATAAGAGTGAAAAAGCGCGTGTCTTAAGGCAATCGGATAATTTACTTGATTTGGCTCATCAGTGGAAATAGGTTTGATTTTCCTGTTTGTTTAAGTTGATTAAAATCGTTACTCAGCTTTATTTCTGACTGAAATATGAATTTACAACAAAGGCAAAACTTACCATACTTGGAATTTTTTTACTTGTTAAGGTATCTGTACACCTTCGAAGAAAAGTTTTTGAAAAACTGTAATATTTGCTCTTAAAATATTTTTTTACTGATGAAACATAACTTAAAACTATGAAAAATACATTTAATATTTTACTTATAACACAAAAAAAAAAATTAGGGAGAAAAACATAGTGAAAATTGGTAATTAAATTCATTGTTAGAATAACGCACATAACTCAAATGAAAACAAAAATATCACTTTTCTGTAAATTTGATGTTGATCATCATAACATTTTTAGGGCTGATACCATTTTAGTAATGATAATCAAATTATTACAATTTTTATCAAGGTTCGAGTAAAAGAACATTGAAAAATCACTAAAAAATTATTACGAGACACGATATACATCTTAGTTACTAAAAATATATCAACTCTATAAACATGAAAATAGTAGGGTTTCTTTAAATCTATAAAATAAATGTACTTGTAAAATTTAAACTAATTTGGTTCACAACTTTTTCTGATATTTACGTTGTCAGATGCCAATACGTTAAAAAAATGCATTTTGAAAAAAATCAGAAATAAACTTTAAACTGCAATTTTTAATATTAAACAAAATTAGATATACTTAAAATGCCCCTGATTTATAAATAACACCCTCTTTACTCTCTAAAACGTTAATTTTTTTTACTGATTGCTTTCAAAATTTTTCTACGCTACTTTACATTTGGTGTTGAATGACGTTCTGCATCGTTAATTCTTTTTACGTCAAGATGTTTGTATGATTTTAAAGTAAAATAACCAGTAGTTATATTAAGTTTTTTTAAAAATGTCAACACAACCCTTGTACCCATCATTAAATTGTATAACAGCATCCAATGCACCAGATTTTAAAGTTTTCAGGCACACGAAAACTTCTTTCGGTACTCTCTACCATATAATGCCATTAAGACACTCATTTGCGTTTTGCGTTTTGCCATGCAGACATTTAGTTAGTAGTTCTTTGGTACTTAATTCTAAATATGTAGGCTTAATCATGTTTAAAACTTCATTAGATAAGCTTTTACATTTTTCTTTTGGTTTTTGGACACAAGATAGTGCTCGCTGGTAGTAGCACCAACTATCTTTTCCGATGGGACACTGTCCATGCATGGGTTTCTTGGCACTTGATGAGCAATGAAATAGGGCCGCAATAATATTTTGTTGAAGACCGGAGAGGTTTCCAACATTGCTACGAACAGCAATTCCATAATAGTTTTGCAATCGATCAATAAAAGAGTCAGTGAGTTTGCCTTTACCAGACAGATTTTTATTTGTTGACTTTAGTTTAAGCAATCTCGCACCTACTCTCTTTTGAACATTACCAATACATTCATATTTTATGACACTATCTTTACCAAAAGTGTCTTTGACACTGATAAAGCCCTTGGAATCCCCGTCACCATAATATTGTGCATATTTAAGGCCTCGCTTCACAAAAGAACGTTGGAAGATTCTAGTTGTACCAACAGTTTCCATTTTCAACGCAGACCTTGAAAATTGCTATGACATACGTGATCTGCTGCAAAAGTTTCCGATTCAATGCTTTTAGGCATTTTAGAAATCTTTCTGCAGATAGGGCAATAGGACGACATTATTTCAATGTCCACTACTTTACCAGTGTCAACTGACAAAGCTGCGACACACCCATTCATGGAAGTGTAACCCCTAAGCTACCATGTTCCGTCCACTGAAACACCACATTCAACTATTTTATTTTTAGAAGGATGTAGCACTAACAGTTCAGAAGCTGCTTTTTGCATTGATAGTCCACTAACTTCTGAAATCACAGACATGAGTTTGTTCTCATGATTCGTGTACGTAGTTTTACTGAGCCTGGGTAAATTTAATGTACGACATAATTTAAAACAAGCAGAAACACCTTTACCTATTTGTCTCATACCATAAACAAATCTTGTACTTACTTCAGGACAGTTAAAATTTCTTTGAACTAGAAAACCCTGAGTAAAAGTTACAATGTTTACACCTTATAACAAAATTTGAACACAAACCATACCTTGAATCCTCAGAAAGCAATAAGCCTTCTTCAAAACTTCTTGGGCAAATAAGTTGTAAAAAACATTTAAGAGGACATCAATATCTATGATTCTATTTCCTGTAAGTGTTTTATGCTGATACTCGGCCATTTCCTCATCAAAAACAGCAGGCATTTTGATCTTTGAAGAACTGGCTTTGGTGGATGTTGAGCTACAATTTTTGGTATCTTTATTAGTAGATCCATTACCACGAAATTGTCGTTTTCTCTTTGAATTAATTCTGCGTTTTAAGTTTTCCTATTTAAATGAAAAAAATTAAAATTTTCAACAATAAAAAATGATTTAACAGAAGCTTAGAAAGTGCTGCGCAATCGTAAGCAAATGTAAAGAAACAATAACACACTCTCTTTTCCTGCCAGATTCTGGATAAAAATATTAGTAAAAACCTGTTGCCAATTATATTTCTGAAGATTCTGAAAACACAAATTCATATTTTAAAGCGTATAAATTTTCTACTATTGCATATTTAAGCAATACTTTGTAAAATAAAAATGTAAACAAACATTTTTTTTCAACTTCCGGAATGTAGACTTGTACTTCCGGTTTCAAAAAGTAGCTACTGAGTAAAATTCAAATCCCCATAACTTAAGTTCTAAATTAGATAGAAACAAAATTTAAGCACCATTTTAAAGACAAAAATTCACATTTTAAAATAAAATCAAAATTCAAAAATCGAAAATTTCTGCGAAAATGACGTTTTGAAGGTGTAGGGATACCTTAACTCTACTACTACGCTGCTACTGAAGTTAATGTTAATACTAATGCGCCAGTAAGAGAAAGCTTCATTAGATTCTAAACATGAAACTCTGTGTGTGGTGTAAGGAATCATTTAATTAAGAACGGTCTATGAAACTAAACTTAATAGTGATATTTCAATGTTACAAACATTTCCTTATCCTTTGAAAACCTAGGTAGCCAGATAGATTGCTAGATATAACGTGATTTTATAGTAAATGAAACAAATTCTAGACCCAACAAGGTGTAAATAATGCCGTAAAACTGCGCTGAATTAATGTATCAGTGTTTAATGAAGACTGCGAGGTATTGGTTGGATGGATTCTTAATTTGTTCGAAGTAGCAAACCACAACTGTGAGAAATGTGTTAAGTAAAATCGAAAATTTACTTATTTGAAAATATATTTGCTCGACAGAGGAATGTCCCCCCGCCTTGCCGGATCCAATAACAAACGATGATTACGATTCGTCGCTTCAGTTGTTGGAGGAAATGTTTGAAGAACAAAATTAATAAAAAGCTACAACACATGTGAATGAACTGTTGCAAATTCAATTGATTAAATTTGTTCGCAATTCTATCATATGTATGACATAATATAAGTCAAAGTTGGATTGTTTCAGCTTATAAGTTTGAAGCCCGAAAGTCTTAAACTTATTATCTGTCCTATAATATTACAGAAAATGTACCATTAGAAAACAGTTTACAATAGGAAGATCAAAGTGTCTTAGAAGGATTATTTAACAAAAAGGGATTTAGTCGATGTTTTTTTTCTAAAGAGAAATAAAATTTAATTAAACTCCATTCATAGAAAGAAAACTGATTATAAAAATAATTATATTAATTCAAATGAATTGTTGGAACCTAACTTTTCTTGAAAGAAATAAGATGTCTATCCCAGAATGAATCTCGTCGTGGTATCTTGGTGGTCATAGTCACGAATTCACAACTTGCGTTTTTGAGTATAGTTAGTTCAATTGCAGCCGAAGACACGCCGTTTAGATCGGTTAAGGTACGTTATATATGTCGTGGTTCGAAATTAATATAGGCGGGAAGAGGGAGCTTGCGAGTTCAAAAATGTAATCTCTGTCAACCATCTCACATGACCATGGTTCCGAACTATGAGGTTTGAAATGCACGCTAAGAATAAACAATCAATATTATAACCTTTACTATGTACATTGTGTGTCCACTAAGAAAACATAACTGCAATGGGATTGAAAATATTTAAATTGATTTCATCGTTTTTTCTTAAAAAAATTAGTTGTTTTCAGAGACGTGTTTGAATTTAAATTGTTATATATATATATATAATTAGCATAAGAGCATACTGGATGAGGGCATGGGTGCTGATTCAAAACTACCTTGATATTTTCCCTTAAATCCTCTTGAAAACCAGAAGTAATACTCCGAGATTGAATACATTTTATGTTTGCATCTATTTATTTGTCATCCCAAAAAATCAAGCATCATAGTTTTACGTCTGTAGTATTTTACAACTAGATGAGTTGCTTTTATTTCCATTAAACTTTAGAATTTCACATATTTAATCAAGTCAAAGCTTTATATTTTTAAATTTTACATCAAATATTATTGAAAATACTGAAGCTTCTATTGTAATATCAGATAAATCTCATTTTTTGGGACAAATTAGAGTCATAAATGGATGACTTGAAACGTCAAAAAGCTCCATCATTTTAATCTACAGCTTGAGAAAATGTGGAAAGTATATCACAAAACCCCACGAATATGTATCAAACGGGAGAAGGGCCTTTTCAAGGGAATCAAAATTATTTTTTATATTAATCTAAACATAAATGTATTATAATCATTTTGAAATGTATATCTTAAAAAATATCAAATAATTCATTTTTTGTATAGTTTCAATGAAGAATTAGTCTCTTCTATTTAACTGGTAATTTTTGCCCTGTTTTAGGTAAGTGGGCTACTTCAAATGTATTTAAATTTGGAAAAAAATCTGTGTAAGAAAATGAAATAAATAAGTATAAACGCCCATAAATATTTTTTTTTAAAGTTAAATGATTAGGGAAGAAATCAACTGTATTTTATAAAAATAGGATTTCATAGTAAATATCTGGTCACATTCATTAATATAACTAAATCAATTTTTTAAAAAAAAATTATTAAACTTTTTTTATAAATTCCTTGAAATCAAATACACATTAAAATTTATTTATATACATTATTTGAAGTGTGATTCATTGGAGATTTAAAAATTTGAAGGTGATATAATTAAAGTTACCTGAGTAATTTTGTATATATTATTAGTTATACCACACACACACACACAACCCCAAAGGGAATTAGTTTTTACTTATCATAACGAAAATTCGAGACAATTATCTATATTTTTAAGGTGAAATAACTTCATTAATTTTTGAGCATCAAATACAATTTCTCCTTAAACCTCGCCATTTGTATCTTCCTCCAGCATTATAGGCATTTTTCACTTCGTCCAAGACGTGTTTTTTGTAAAAGCGTGTATTAAAAAAGCCTTTTTTTTTAGAAACGTGTTTTTATTACAGTTCTTGCTATACAGATAACCAAAATTGCAGACAATAAATAATAAATCATAATATGTAATAATACATAATTAATCAACTTATTAATTCTAAATACTCATAATAAAATATTTTTAAGAATGCATATATATTATAGACACAATATACATAAGGTTTTGCAAAGAAATTTCTTAGATAATGATATATTTTGAAACCAAATGATACGCATAAAACCACATCACATTACAGATTTTTCACACTCAAAAATTAAGTACTAATTCTTGTGAAATATTGTATTTGCATGTCTTTGATACATTCTACTGCTACCATCTCTGAGAAAAATAAACAACCATTCAGAACTGGATATATACGTTTGTAACGCGTAAAACCGTGAAAAGTCCAGATGGACACTGAGGGACAGATTGAGATAAACGAGCTCAGCGTTCGTAACGTATAAAGATTTTAATGAATTTAAAAAAAATAGTTTGAAACAAAAAAAAATGTTTTCAATAGTTTTTCATTTTGAAATATTATATTTTATAAGCATTCATGTGAATAAATATTGAGGGTGCAGTGTCAATTTATTGAATAAAATATTATATAATTTAGTTATTGTACCATAAAATAAAAGAATAACACAAGAAAAATATTTTAAATGAGAGGAGTTTAAATGTTTTAATGTTGTACGTTAACATTTTCGTATTAACTGAATACTTACTGAGATAAATATATTAGTAACTGGATGAATAAAAACAAGAAGTTTCTTTAAAGCAATATTTTTTATTTATTGCCTATACATTCGAATGCATGTAAAGAGAGAAATTAGAAAAGAAATAAATAATCTATATTTAAGAAAAATAAAATAGGAAACAAGCCAATGAATCGATGAAAACAACCAAATAATCTTGCATTTTAAACCTCAAAACTAGAAAAAAAGAAGGGAACCAGGAAGTGAATCAAATGAATATATAAAAAAAACCAGGAATCTGTGAAAAGTAATTGATGGCACGTTAGAAAGGAAAAAAATTATTTTGACAGTTATTTTCAGTATCCCCCAACTTTTTTTGAAATACCCTTTCAAGAAAATTACTTGAAAATCGTTCATCGGAAGCAGCTTTAGATCTTCTGCAAGGCATCTTAATAAAAATATCATGCTGAAAAAATCTTTGGATTAGAAGTGACACATGATGCCTCAAAAAAGATGTGTTTCTTATATTTTGAAGAAGGATGAATTGAGATAAAACTGAAATTTTTTTTATTAAGTGTGTTTGAAGTTCAAGGCTATTTATGTCGATTTGCAATTGAATGCTCTCTATTATCAAATATCAACATAGAATGATAATTGTATATGCGTTTTATGGTAAAAATTTACCTCGCAGTTTCAGTACAACTATACACTGCCACAAAACATCAAAGGCCTTTCAGGCAGTGGTCCCCAACACCCGGGCTACGGATCGGTACCAGTCTGTAGATCAAATGGTACCGGGGAACTCAAGGGACATTTAACTATTTCTATTTTATTTATTGTGATGTATTTCTCTGGGATTTGTACAACTTCCCATGGAAATAAATTTATATTCATCATTTGGTATAACTATATTTTATACTGAAGGATATTAAAGACAATACAATCAAATTAATTAAATGAAAACAATCTAAAATATAAGAAATAAACGTCCTACCCTCAGTGAGACGTGGTAAAATTATCAAACGTTGACCGGTCCATGTCATAAAAATGTTAACTACTTTGAGAGGTCAGCCACTATATGAAAGTTAGATTTTAGATAACGTTTCTCTCTTGTTGTGAGGCATAAAACCACAACTTGATCAGCAGTCCTACGATAACTTCTAAAACTTAATGTTAATGTGTTGCCGAGCAAAACAATTGAATTTTAATAAGATCACCCTACTTGTTTTAGGGTTATCGCATATTGTTTGGCGGATCTTGTTTGGAAACCAGGTCTCCCCCTGTCTTGCTTTCTGATTTCTTTTAATCCTTTCCATTTAGAAAGAAGCTGTTCACGATACTAAGGTATTATAGATTTTTTATTAGATTTTACATTCCCTGATTTTAAATAATTCCGTTTATTTTTCCGTATAGGGTATCTGTAAGATTTGCTTATTTATAGGAAGTTCTCTATAAGGAGTAAATCGTGCAAGAAAATTTATTTCTTCAAAAATGAATTTCCAGGTCAGTAGAACAGTATACATGTAAAATATCCTTGGTCTTTCGCTAAGTAGATTTATCGCATACTTAATTTTTGTTACACTTATTAACTTGTCGTGAGCACAGATACGAGGTGTGATACATAAAAAAACGAGACTGATGAAAATTAATCAGTCATTGTACTTAAAAGAATCTGTGACATTAACACATTCAAAGTAGTTCCTTTCAGCATTCACACACTTTTTGCATTCGATGCTGTCATTGCTGGTAACAGTTCTGGAACGAGCTTTTTAGAAGGAGTCTTAGGAGATTCTTCGTTTTTAACGGAATCTATTCAATTAAGGTTTTATGGGTTGCTTTTCAGCAAGATTTAACTGTACTAAATAAAAAAAATTACATTTGTGTTGAATCACAGGGAATAAGAGAATGCCCCATCAAAGTAATGTTTAGGCTGGACAGGAAGTGCTCGACAGATAGGGCCGTGTGAGCGGGTGCATTGTCTTAGTGAAACAGCCATCTATCACTTCTTAAGTCCGGACTGTTTTTCCTAATTTTTTCACGAAATCTGTTAAGTACATCAATGAGTTGTGTTAATTTACAGCTTGACCACTGGGAACCCACTCACTCATTACAATTCCAAAAATGTCTAACATTGCCTTGAATTTTGATTTTGCACTTACTTTTTGGGTTATAGGTAAAAATCCATGTTGACATAAGAAATATTTCCATGTCTGATTTCTTAACCCTAGAATGCTACCCATTCGGAGCTCTTAGAATTGCAATCTCGAAGTGTAGGAACTTTTATGTGTTATTTTAACCAAGCTATATTAAATTATTTTAAAGTATAAAACAAAACAAAACACATGTATTGTTCTTCTATCTACATTCCAAGAAAAACCGAATATAAATTAAGAAAGTGGAAAACCGGAAATAATTGAATTTTACAATGCAACTAAAAGGAGTCTTAGACACATTAGATCAGATGTGTAACATCAAGCCATGCAGTTGAAAAAACACGTCGATGGCCTTTTGGAGTATTTTATGGCATGATACATATTAGTTTATGAAATGCACATGTTATATATGTGCATAACATGGCTCGCAAATCTGAAAAAAAAAACATTATCTTGAAGAAGGTTTGCAATAAAGCTAAGTGAAGATCTCCTCGCGCAATGGATGGAAAAACGTCTAAATTTAGCAAAACCAGCCCGATCCACAAGGGCAATTATTTGTGAACTTATGAAATTGGAGGAGAACATTAAACCACTTGAACAATCGAAAACTATAAAAAAAAAAGGATTTTTGCTCATGTAAATAGCGAAGAATGATACGCAAATTTTCTTTATTATGTTCTAGAGCGTCATGTTGATATGTTTAAGGATTGCCTCAAAAAATAAATAAATCTTGCTTTCTTGTTTACTTGAAGATTGGATTCCATGAAATCATCTGAAGGTAGTATATTATTTATGTTATAACTTTTAAATTATGTTTTAAGCATGCCAGAATGCAGGTCGTCTGGGAGACGAATGGGTACACCCCCCCTCACCCCCCCCCTTTCTCGTAAGTTTTTCAAAGGGTAGCATTCTAGGGTTAAATTTTATAAGAAATGATACTGATTCGATGTTAGAATTTTGCATTAAGCATTTTTCCAGCAGAAGGAAATTGTGCATGATCACTCAATGTCGTAGTGATCCCAACTAACGCGATCGGTTTCGACAAAACTGGACGCACGAATAGAGGAAGTGTGGCGAATAACGTCACTCAAACAGTTATTGCCAATTCAACTTTTTTTCATGCTACACACTTAGTCTCGTTTTTTATGTCACACCTCGAAAACTTTGGCAAGGTATGTGGACGGCAAATGTGTCATTTCCAAGAAATCATTTAAAGCTTCTGCATGTCTTTTCTGAGTTATGCAGCAGCAGTTTTTACGAGTCCATTAGCAGTGAAAAAACTCTTTATTGATTTCATTGACTTTATCACCTTATAGAAGGTGGTATTTTATATTGCCCCGACATGGCAGTGTATGTAATCTCTCTACTGAATTTCGTCTTTCCTGTTATTTTCTGTAACCCATTTTGCCAATCTAGCAATGTAATATTCATAGCTAATATAGAGGTGTTGTGTAAGTATATAGACGAAAATAAGTTCAACAATAGTGTAAATTCTAACATGCCTTTTCTTATGAAAGAGAAATTATAGTTGACGAATTTATTATAAAAAAGGTTGAAACAGGAAAAGAAATCCATATCATGTGCCCAAATGAAGCAAATAAAATGTTCAAAGATGAATGTAATAAAATATTATAAGACATTGAGAAAAAAATTGAATTATTAAACCAAAAGTATTGTATTTGTACATGCCTAGAAACATTTTCACACTTTTGAGCTCATATCGCGGTATTTGGCAACGTTTTTCATTTCATGAATCGGTCCATAGTATAATACGTAAATACCATTTAATAAACAAGGGACTGCTTATTTTTGTTAATAACCAATTTCCAACTTCCTTATTAAAGTGTGAAGAAATAGATACTTCAAAACAGTTTCTTAAAAATAATGTATGGTAGAACATAGAACAATATTTAATTCCATGTTTGCTGTACATTGGTCTACCATTTTTCTTAAGGATCCATTTGAAAAATAACTTTTTTGTCTACAAAAACTGATAATTTTGTAGACTAGTGTTTACGTTATTGAAAATCATCGGCAACTCTATACACAATACTTTATATGTTAAGTAAAATTGCATTTAAAAATACAGAAGTCAGGCCTAAAACCATAGGAAAAAATGTACAATGTACATAAGAGAGGAAGAGAAAAATCTCAAGTGAAATAAGCTTTTTGGTTAAAAGAATTTTTTTTTAGAGTTTTATGGCTTTTATCCTTAAAAATTAAACGCATTTTTCGAGATTTATTATTAATTTTATTTATTTTACACAAGTCGATTTTTTATTTACCAAAATATTTAATAGTATAATTATAATACATGTTATATATTAACATATAGTGTTGGTGAAACATCAAAATAACGCAGAACCAAAATTGTTCCTTATCATAAACCAGATATTTTAAAATAAACTCATTTTTAATGTACAGTGTAAGAAAGTAAAGAATGTATTACACCGTTGTGAAAATAGTTCTTTCTCAAATAAAAATCGCGTGGTAAGTAATTCTATTTTAGTTTTTGATCGTTGATAAGAAAACCCATGATATTAAATATAATGATTCAAATTTTTATTGGTACTTCTCCCTAAATTGAAAAAAATCTTGGTGTAATTTGCTAAGACATCCGTGAAATTCGGAACTCGTGAGAGGTCTTAAGATTGAGAATTTATCTATAATGAGCTATAAAGAACTCACCTCGTTGGTTGTTAAAATCACTTCTTTATTTGTAATTTAATACGCGAATCTTCTCGTTATTTTATAGATTTTCTTCCACGTAGTTTCCGAAAATACTAACTTTATATCCTCACTTTGAGTCAGAAAATCACTAACAAGCTTAGTTTCAAAACTTTATTATTATTAAAATAACACATGATCAGTATATGTATTCAGTGAAAATTACGGTTTTAGTAAAGATATAGTTGTGAGCGAAGAGTTTCATTTTAACCTAAAAGTGGGGCGAATTCCAATTATGATTCAAACAAAAGTCTTCTCGTGGTTGAAAATTTCTGAATTTGCTTTTTATACATTGGTTTATCCAAATTGCCTGCTTAAAAACTGGCAATTGTAGAGTACGTTTGTGTAACAGGAAAAAAAAATCTCCCGCTGTATATTTTACTGAATTATGATAAATTCTTTACTGTGGCACTTAGAAATTCAGAGCGAAACTATGAAATCAGTGAAATTCCATTTCTAGATTTAAATTTCATGGTTTTTATGAAACTTTCTTGATAACCCTTTAAACAATATCAAAAACTCTACAAACTTATCCATAGAAGTTTTGTGGCCACGGTAGTCTAATGCAAGTGTTGGAAAACCGTGGTTCTTTGTGTAGACGGTTGTAATTCTTCAGACATCTAGCAGAATGAACTTTAAAAAAATAATTATATCTGCTAAAAATTGTTTTCTTTTCTCTTTCTTCTTTATAATTAGCCATTGAAAAGAACTACTTTGTCTATGTCTAAAATTAAACATTTGGTTCTTTCTGGCTTAATATTCATGTATTAAACGGTTCTTCAATGACAAAGTGTATTGGGAATCAGTGGAACAACTAAAATATGTTCTAAAGCAGTAAAAGTCTAATTTATTGGTAGAAATTTCCAGAAACCTATTAATTTTTCTTTCTTTCTTTTTTTACCGTACATGAGTTCATGAGAACTTTTAAGTAAGAGCAGAGATACATATAAGTCCCCAATAGAAGTGGCAAAAACACATTCCGTACTTCTGATATGTTTATGAGTCATAAAAAAGAGAGAGTTAATGTGATTTTTTACATGCAAGAAAATTCAAAGCTAATTTTAGATATTAATATAAATATTAAATTTCAGAATAAAGTTCTAACATATTATTCATAGAAACATTTTTTTCCATAACGCTTGGAACCCTAATTCCAACATCATGGCATTTTGACATTGGTTGTTCTTGCATTGAATCACAGAAAAAGAAATATCTTCAACAATCTTAATTTTGGAAGAAATTTAAAATGTTACTTTGTGTAAACCTTTATTTAAATATTATAAACGATAATGTTAATTGAAGTGCAACTATGTATCTTGATCAGGACTACTAAGCCTTGGCCTTCTTCGCAAGCGTATGTGGCTCTTTGTATAAATGGCTTTTAGGTACTTACTGTTCTTGTTTTTCTTATAACTTGGCTTTTCTCTCCTACAGTTTACCGCCCACTGGCCTAGGGGTTAAGCTAACGACTTCGTCTCCGTTTTTGGTCGAGTCGTGTGTTTAAAACCTCATGTCACTGAAGACCCAGTGCTCGGATAGACTAATGCACGTTAAATCTGTAATGGCTCAAAATATATCTTCACGTTGTCGTGGTGTAGAACCAAGGACACTGAGAAGCCTCCTAGTTACTTGACCATTGATAGAAATTACGAATTCTGTCATCTATAGCTGTAGGGTTGCTTTCTATTCTGCGACGTTGAAAAACAATCACTCACCGTACGGACTTCTTAAAATCGTAGCTGGGAATAACCATGTTGTTGTTCTCGATTCCACTCGATTGACAGAAACATCTAGATCAAGTCCATGAACCCGTGCGTTTTTTAACAATGGAGAACTGTAGCAGAACTCTTGACAGGAGCTGGCTTTTATGGCTATCAATACAAGCCAAGTGGCTTCAGTCACTTTACAATTCGGAGAAGGAGAGTAAACTTAAGGGGACAGTGGACTTTCAAAAACTTTTTTAAAATTATTAATTAAGAGTAATGAAAATTTATGAGCATATACACTGAAATACAATTAACTTAAATATATCTTTAAAAAAATTTTCAACTTAATTTTTTTTTAAATTAAAAAAATAAATAATTTTTAAATTTTTTAAAAACGTTCCATGCGTTCCAATTTTTTATTTTTTAGCTTCGTCTAACAATATCAATGTTTATTAGTACACGTTACACATAACTGGGTATTATTTAACAATTTCATGCACCGGTTAATTTTTTAGAAAGGTTTTTGTTCTTTTTACTTAATTTTCTGTAAAATATCAGATTTCTTACGCTAAAAATGAAATTTAACTATTTAAATGAAATCAAAATTTAAAATGGATACCCAGATTTATTTATGTTCTTTTCAGTATTCTGCACGAGAAATTTCAACCAATTTGCTCAAAAATTGAGACTTAGGGAACATTTTAAAAGCACGTAAATCTGAGAAAACAAAGTTTTGAGAAAATGTAATTTTAAAAATGTTTTTCCACTTACCTTTTGTACTTGTTGCTCTGATACTATTTAGCATCCATTTTATTTAATAGCAGACATATTTATAATATGTTATTAATTTACAAGCATAATTTGAAGAGAGAAAAAAAATTGTCAATAGTATGAAATAGTTTCACATGATACAGTTTTTCGGTAGAATATTTTCAACTTTAGTACAAATCAGTATAAATTCAATAAAAATATAACTAAAATTTCCCAGGACCATATGTATCACCTTCTTTTTTAATGTTCTTTGTAATTTTAGATAATTTAGCCAATTTATTACTAATTCTTTTTTTTCCCAATCATTAGAATTTTTTTTTTTTACTCTGAGCTAAGCGTCGTTTATCACGTTTATGGGAAATAGCCACAGATACTGCACTTAAATCATTGTGTTCAATTGTGTTAAACTATTAAAACAGCCAAAATTATATCCACTTATGGCAGATATCACACTCATCTCGAGTCGCTTTTTAGAAACAAAAGTTTCTTTTGGGCAGTTTTTCCAAATGACACTGTGAATACTTTCGTTTGCATTCTGAGTTTTTGAAGAACTGCATCGTTCTAATAACTCATTGTTCGCTAGCCTTTGATAAACTGGAAGTATTTTTTCCAGAACTTCTGACAGCTTGGTTTTCATGAGTGAATGGGACATAGGTTTTTCATTTTTACTCAATGCCCTCTGGTAAAAACACCATGATGTTGAACCGGTAGGGCATTTACTATGTTTAGGTGCTTTATCTGTCGATGAGCAATGAAATAATGAAGCTAAAATTGCACCTTTCATTTTCTGTACATCAGGTGCATTTTCTTTAATAGCTTTTCTATAAAAGTTAGTCAGCTTCACTATGGTGTTTTCTTTGAGGCTACCTTCTTTCTGTCCACCAATAGTAACACCTTTACTCCACCACTCTGAAATTTTTTTGCGAAGTCCTGTGCAAGCCTTTTTGCCACATGGTTGATGCATTCTTCTTTTACAATTTTTATGGAGTCCCATACACATTTAATGATGATAAATGTTGATAGGTTTTAGCATCACCATCTGACAAGATGCTCACGTATCGCATACCACAATTTTTTTTAATGGATCTTTTCCATAAAAACTCAGCAGCTTTAACCTCCATTGCATTTGATGATCCAACATAGTTTTCGCTGCATTCTGCTTCATGTGATTTGTACCATATGGAGTATTCAGCACTATTTTCTCCAAGATCCCTTTTGGCGGTAGTGCATTCTGGGCAATATTTAGAAAGGATTTCATAATCAATAATGATCCCAGTCAAAATGTCGATGACAATTCCTATACCATACAATGAGGAATGTCCACGTTTCTGCTATGTCCCATCGTATGAAACGGTGATGTCTATAAAAACCATTTGAAGTGTCGAGTAAATCTTCGTGGTGTTTTCCGACAACTTTTCGGGAAATTTCAAGAATGACCTCTTTGCAACTGCACTTTTCTTCATCCAAATAGATCATACATTTTGAGAATGTATTCTTATCCATTGCATGAATGCCAATAGCCATAGAGAAAAGTTCTAATGCTGCATGGCCTTTCCCAATTTTAAGAAAAGCTTCAACGAGCTTTTTATTTGCCTCGAAACATTTGCTGTCATCATCTCAAGGGCTAGAGAACACAGAATTGAATAACTTTTTGCAGTTTCTACATTTTAGTTCTATTTTTGTAGAAAAACCATAAGCACCATTACATTCAACATCCAATGTGCACATATCACATTCATCACATTTTATGTTACATAAAAGGGAAGACCACATATCATTATTCATCAAAACATATGAACTTTTTTCACTAGCACAAAAAGTTGATGTAGATGGAGAAGGAAACATCTGAAATTTGTTGGCACTTGCATTGAAATATTGTTCTTTTTCACCAGAATGAGAACCATCATTGCTAATAGAGTTTTCAGTATGCATAATAAGTGAGTTTTCAGCATGCATAGCACCAGTTTTCAGGACACAAAGTACTATCAGAATCGATTTTGAATGTGATTTTTCCCCATCTCTTCTGAATTTTGGATGCACACAAACTCCTTCTTTTTGATGGCCTACCTTTAGGTTTTCTATAACGCCTAGAAATAGCATCCATTGTAAACAAATACAAAACAATTCTATATGTTTTTAAAAGCTTTTTGTGGCTTTTAAATGCAAAAAATAAATTTCGCCGAGATAAATTTTCAAGGAAACAGACAGTAATCACTTATGGGCAATTTTTAAAAAAGCAATACTTTCGAATTTGAAAACAAATAGAAGTAAACAAACAGCGAAGAAAGTAGTTAAAGTTTGCAGCTGTTAAAACACAAAAATATTAATTGTAATATTTAAAAAAAACCTCAAAAAAAAATTGTGACGACCTTTGCTCAAACTTTTGTTTACATTTTTGGGTTCATTAAATTTTTTTTTAATGCTTATAACTTTTTAATAAATTTACTTAGACACATGCGGTTTCTTGCATATGGTTCAGTAAACTCACCAAAATCATAATTTACATAAAAGTTTTTTTCCATATTTTGGACGATTTTCGCCAATTTTAAAGTCCACCATCCCCTTAAAGACCCGCCGCACACCGTTGAGCTCGAGTATGTCCACTGCGAATCCTAGCAAGAGTAGTTTTACCACGCCTACAGCTTGTCCCAAGCAAATCAGCACCAGGACGGATTCCTTCATACCTCTGATGTACGGGGGTCTGCCTCAAGGAAAAGCTGATATCTTGTTTGACTCGGGTAGCAATTTCTAAAAAATTAAGCAGCCACCACCTGCAAAAATGTTTTGGCAGCCCTCACGAGCCAAACCATTTACAATCTCATTCCCGCTGACATTCACATGGGACGATACCCACAGAAAAAATATCTTAACGTTGGCACTCAAGCTATTTAATAGCTGGACAATACTCGTTGTCATTCTATCAGCATGCCTCCCCCATTCAGATAGATGCTGAATAGAGCTTCGGCTATCACTTAATATCCAAATATCTGTATTGACACTCTCAGTAAAGCAAAATTTCAAAGCCTCCTAAATAGCTAAAGAGAATAACAGTCTATACTATTCCGTGGAAGATTCCTAAGGTCGCCTATGAAAGATAATTTTGAAGCGTCTTAAATCCATGATCAATCAGTAAAGTAGCTATGGGGTAATTTAAAACAGCTTGAATGCCCGTTTCTAGCACTGTTTTGATTCCTTACTAAAGTTGACCACGTTATCTTAGCCGTTTTGGTCAAGAGTAATTAGTCGTTATTCGTCATGTAATGAATTCGAGCCCTAGTGCCACAACTGTGTAGAGGGAATGTCATGCTATGTGTTAAATGTATCGAATAACAGAGTCATCATTTTGGCGCAGTATGGTAGTTTGGAGATTTGATGTGTAGGCTCACATGTCGTACTTGTCATTTGACCGAGGCTCAAAATTACGAGGTATGTTGTCAAAACCTCTCACGTAGCTACATAGAACGATGATAATACAATATCAGCATTTTTAAAGTAATATCTGGGCATACGAAAAACAGCATTGCGTTATCTCAAACGAAAGGAAATTGAGTAGATGGTAAATAATGTAATGCAAAGTAAGGTAAGATTTAAAATAAAATTTGTTACAGTAATGATATTTTATAAAAAAAGACAATTTAATTGAAACTCAATGATATTAATAAGTCTAGGTATGTTTATATTAGCGTTCACATTGTCTGTACTTCATCAATTGTTTAATCAAATCAATGCACAACGGATTTTAATTGGCAGAAGTGGACATCAATGTCCCTTGCGCTTTAGGAATAGTGGGAAAAAATGTATTACTTCAAATCTATATTTATTAATTTTTTTCGTAATTAATAATATTTTTTAACTTAAAGGTGTGCTTTTTAAAATAGATTTTGTTATATTTTTAAGTTATGATTCAGATTAAACTTTTGTACAACAAAATAAAATATCTATTTAAAACACAACACTTTGAATTCCCCGTGTTTTGTTTATGATTATTCATTCTCAAATTAAACACAAAACATATCAGTCGCACATTATAACATAAATGTTAGTGTACTTGAATTATTATTGTAAATAATTTTGTCTACTTGCGTACTTGTTTATCTTGAAATGAGATTCCTGAGAAGTATTCATTTACATTTCTATTATTAATTGCCGAAGGTGACCTTTTGAGTAGTTTTAGAAACTATTCGTCTTTACTTGACATAGACTACATCAAATTGTCAAAAATGTCTGTTAAGACGAGAGGTTAGTTGGTCAAATATATTTCCCAAACTTATTCTTAGTATTTGTGCATAATATTATTGTAAATATCTTATTAAACTTCCATCACCTAGCTCATAGTAGACATCTTCAAATATTTCTATTAAAGATAGTCTCCCTCAAACTGTTTAACACTTATTGATATCTGTTGGAAGGAACCAGTAAAGCGAAAACAAGATGTTTTGCAGAAAACCAGATCATGATTTGTGAAGATCATAGGTTCTGTGTGCAAATATCTATAACTGATGTCACAATATTTATTTAAAAATTGTAATGGACTCAATAATAATCTCTCCATAACTTTTTTCATGTTTCACAGTCATTTATGATATGATACAAAAGTTATGCAAGCTAGTTGTAATAATTTTAATAATTAGAACTTAGCGACATTTCAACAAACATTATGAAATAGTGTAAGTATTGTACTTACTAAGCATATATATATATATTCGAAACTCTTTATTATTGCAATCATACAGAATATGTGTAATTTGTTCTCTTTAAGATAAATACGTGTATGTTTGGGTAAATCAAATTTAATCTTATATGCTGATTCGAGCTGTCAAGTCCATTGCGGATATAATAGTAAGTAATTTTTTTCATTATATTTCATAAGAAGTAACCCAGAAGAGAAAAATTTGGTGGATTAATAGGGCAATCGACAGTGCAGCTATAACCAATAAAAAAGCTTCTAAAATTTGCCTTAGCTAGTCATATTATGGTAGTGTCTTGTTGAAGCCCCATTTGAAAACAACATGTGCGGAGGCAGCACCAAGCATTTCCGACAGAAACTCCTGTAGGATAATCAGATTCTTGCAACCATTCAATCAGGTTGGTAAGTGTTTTGAACCGACGACACACTCTCTGAGTGCAGCATTACCCACCTTCACATTAGTATTGAAATGGTGTTGCGCTCACATGGGTTGTTTAAGGCTCACATGTTCACATTGTGCCTCTAAAATCCCTTCTCATGAATAGGTGTGTTCTTCGAATAACAACTCATTAATAATAAACTATGCATAGGCTGAAATTTGGCGTGAAAACCATGCACTCGTTGTGATTAATTAACCTGTTGCAATAATTTGATATTGTGCAGATGAATGGGACACAAGCAATCACTTTGCAACCCCTGTGTCTTAGCTGGCGCAGATGACCTAGTGGTAGCGGCATGTGTCCCTACATTGATTTTGGAATACTCCCCCCTCCCCAAATTGTAACAGTTCCCTTCCAGAGTGGTTCTTAGTTTTACTCGCGGTTGCCTTATATTCTACATTCTAGAAGGGAAAAAATTTATTCTGAAAGGTTTTAATGTTTCCGGATGAACACTTGACATCACAGCACAACGAAATTAAATCGGACTCGAGAGTCATGCTAAGATAATTGGGGATAGACTGCGTAATTTTGAACTCCGGTCAATTGAGGGAAACAATTGAGTTGTCTACTTCTAGATATTAGTCTTCGTCCCATTTAATGTACATCAGCGTTTCTATGTAAAAGGCCTTCTGTGTCACTAGGACACCCTAATGTTAATAGCTCTCGACCATGACCATTCGGCTGCAGTGGACAAGGGAAAGCTAAATACGAGTCTTAGGTATAGTCATATAAATAAATTCATTATATTTTAGTAAATAATTTCCGGTTTTATTTTTTATTTTTGCATATTTCAAACTATTTTACCCATTTTACCAAAGCGGAAAGCAAGAATTAGAAAGAAATGAATGTGTGGAATGCTTATTTCAGAACTATATAATTTGCTCTATAAAAGATGCTTAAGTAACCGAGTAGTTTTCCTTCCGAGTAGTAGTATACTTCCCAAATTTAAGAATTAAAAAAAAAGTTATAATTAAATACAAAACTTGTTCATTAATACAGAAATGAAAACAAAACGGAATTTGAAACGTTCGTGATAATGTCTAAAGTTATCGGTGTTAGGTTCTCTGTAGATGAGTTTTTACAATAGGTTCTTTTAGAGAATGCTGTTCTCTAGTAATTTTGCTTTTTAGAAATTCATTAAAGTTGTCCATCCTATTACAAGTTTCACTGACGATAATTCATTTTAAGAACGATTAAATTTGAGAGAACGTTCGAAGAAATGGGCTTGGAAATGTAATGCTATGTATATAAACAAAATGTTTTCCACAAAGAAAAAATTGATTGACTTTCTGAAACCTCAAACGCATTTTCAAGCAAAATTCAATTCCTTGCAAAATTTGTTTCTTTAGGAAAATTAACAAACTACTAAGCTAATAAAAATAAAAACAAGCTAATAGTCATATAAAGCTATTTAGAGCTATTTAGGAAGGTTTCTTCGATTTATTTTAAGAAAACGCTATTTACTTTAAAGATTTTAGAGGTTTAAAGGGTAGTTTAGTTAATTAATTCAATTTCTATTGAAATAAGAAGTTGTAAAGTAAGCATATATAGGCTGAAAAAGTTGGCAAAATTAATTCCTCTTACTTGCTGGTAACTGTGTTGTACAGAATTTGTGCAAAAAAAAAGTTTATTCTTACTTGTCAATTAAAAAGCTATTAATCTATTTTTGCTAAAGTTTACTCTAAAAAATGTTTTTATTTTGAACAATATGTTTGTACAGTAAAATAAATAAATTGTTACATATAAATTGTATCAAATCACTTATATAATCATAATGTTACAGGGGAGCTAAGAGTCAGTTCAAACCTTAAAACTTCATAAAAAGGGAAAAATTATGGTAAAGAAGCGAGGTTTGCAAGAGAAAGATTACAAAAACGTCGAATTTTTGTTTTATTGACAAAAGAAACATTAAATTAAAAATGTCACTAGTAGAGGGTGCAAAATCACTTCAAACTGCAAAGTATTGGAAAACATTAAGCTCCGTTAATTTATTATTGTAATAACAAGTGATCAACGTACTCTCAGAACATTATCCAAGACAACTAAGGCGGTTATTCGACCTTGAAACCTTAATCAAGCCCTCTGTCCTCTCTAAAGGTTGTAAGAATAAATCATTTCAACTGGATTGTGTCATATTATTGGAGTTTCGCCTTTCTGCATAAAGCTTATTTCAGATAAGATTTCTCTTTGGTTGAACGAGGGTGTTACTAAAAATATGGCTTTTTCAAGAAAAAAATCCGACACACTTGTGAGCATGTTTTTTTTTAAAACTGCACATCTTGATCGTCCTTTATTCCTTTTTTATGAATGTTTAAACTTTAAACAAACTTTTGGCTCACCCAATGCATTTAATATTAAACTAAGTATTATTTAAAAACTTTTCAGTTATATTTGATTAAACAAATTCTTTGAGATTAATATTTCTGTCTTTAGACATAAGTATTAATTTGATTTATAGAGTGTGAATAGTTGTTTTCTATGTATCATTTAAATTGTAACAAATTTGCAAATATATATTTTGAAATTCAATTTAATGCAATTTTCCTACTTGCAAAAATAAAAATAAGCGCTAGTACTTCGTATTCTTTAAATGAAAATCTTAAAACTAAATGAAAGTTTTATAGATTGCACAATAATTCTGTAAGAGATTTAAATTTTCAGCTGTTAAGATATGGATCAATAATACTTGTGTATATTTTATTTAAATCCCTATAATGATTTCTCCGATTTTAAAATATAATGTACTTCTTTTAAAGCTATGTTTTGGTAATTCAAACAAATTAAAAAATTAAAATTATTTTGAAAACCCGGTTTTGAAATTATGAATAATTAAAATTCGTGATTACAATTGCTTTAGAATTAAAGGTAAGTAAAAAAATATAATTACTTATTAAAAACGGCTGTGAGTTAAGGAAAATTTAAAAATTAAACTTAGTAAGCTCTCTGAGCATTTTTCTTCCTTTATTAGAGAGGTGAGACTCTCTGTTTTCACTTGCAGAAAAAAGAAGAATTATTAGAAATTTATAGAAAATATCTTGGTTAAATTTAAAAAGGCTTGGTCAGACCAACGTTCTCCTTTCCTAGATAGCATTTGCCAGAAAAATATATAATTGGTACATTTTCGGTATTTAATATTAAATTTTATTCTTTAAAAATTAATTCATATAAATCGTTCTAGAAGCAGAATAAACCTAGAAAATATTACTACGAAGAACAATGGTGGCCAACCTTTTTGGGTAGAGTATCACTACCCAATGGAAAAAAATTCTATGCGTGTTACCGTCAACTTTTCCAACAAATTAAAGAATAAAGATGAAAAAAGCGAAAAAATTTTACAAATAAGTTTGTAATGGGATTGTTACGCAAATAACACATCTTTTAGAACAAGTCTAAGTAGTGGAAATTTAAAAGTAATATAATAAATAAGACAAAAGTACAAATTTTGGTTTTATTTGTAGTTTGGTTTTATTTATTTGTACAGGTTCAATCAGTTAGATGTAGCCTAAAAAGGAGTACCTTGAAACATTTAACTCTAAATAGTTATTACTCAGTCAGTACTCAATAGGCTTTTCAACAACTAATTTTTTTACTAATTCATTTATATTAAGATTAGCTCTTGAAGTTGCTGATTAGGTTGTTTTAGGTGCATATCGAAGCTAATTTAAAAGAGAGACTTTTATGTTCAAAATAGAAAACATTTTTCCACAAACATATGTTGATCCAAATTTTGAGGGTTTTTTTGTCAGAGACAACACCACTTAAGCAAAATTCCAAATAAAAAATTGTTATTTATTATCATCTTTTCAATATTTTAAAAATTTTCAGTAATTGGTCATTTGCCTCGGGTACAACTCCACCATGTTTCTCTGTGGCACGCGTGCCGCGGGTTGGCCACACCTGATGTAGAATGTGTTTTCAGTCACTCTTCTATTATATCTAATTTTCACTCAAAATTATTTATATCACAAGATATATATTCCGGAATTCATGTGTATTTAGTTGAACTAAAATAATACTCTAAATAATTTCGTGTATGTAAAGAACACGTTTACATATATGGGGGAATTTGTTTCAAAAGTTATAAAAACGGAAAAAAGGGAGTTAGTTAGATTAGGATAAAGACATTAAAGCAATAATAAAATACAAACTCTAAGCATTGAAATACTAATATTACAAAATTTATATTAAAGTCTTTTTTTTTCTTTTTAATAAAATTAAGTAAATTATATATATGTTACCCAATAAATGCTTTTAACCTTTATAGATCTTTAAAAAATAAGTATGAACAACTACACAAATTTAAATGTAAAGCTCAAAAAAGCAAGATTGTAAAAGAAATAAAATGAAAGTGAGGAATACATATTGTTCTGTCATCATAGAATGTAAATAATATTTCCTTCTTTACTAAAATAATTGAGAACAAATTAAGAAAGGAAACACAAGGCGCTTTTGTTTTATTTGTTTTTGTACGAAATTTATTTTCTTTAAATATTCTGCTTTTCGGCAGCAGTTCTCTTTAAAAAAAATTAAAGATTACATTATTTGATGTTTTCTTCCTAATGAGGAAATGTCGATATTTACACAGTAAATGCTTGCCTTTTCTTAAATTTTAAATATTATGCGGGATAAAAAAAAGTTATTTAATGGACTCAAAAATAACATAAAACAACATTTATTTTGGAATTATTAAGCTGCTGTTATTCCCCTTAAGAAACGAGATAAAAAATACCATTCTAATATTTAAAATAAATATTTCTCTAAAAATATGTTTTATAAATCTTAAAAATGAAGTATTTTCCTAATATATTTTTTCCTAAGTAAATAGTTGTTCATATATAGGGATTTAATTAAATAGCTTATATTTGCAAACCCGTAATATTCTTGAACTTTCTTAGATTTATTAAATAGATTATTATTTGTTTAGTTTCTACTTAGTTTTGCTCGTAATTATTGAATAACGTTCAGAAATATAAAAAAGAAAAACAATACACTTATGATAGAAGCATATTTCATCGTTGAATGGATTAGTTATATTGCATTCATTTCTTTTTAAAAGGAGAAAAAGGCATAAATGTCATAAATACGTATGTAAAATGGTTAATATTAACGCATGATTAAGCACAAATATAACTATAGTTATCATTATCGAGCCTCTTTAAATGATTTTTTTTATTTAAAAAAGAAAGATCGTAGTGCATACAATGATATTCAAACAAACTGCATTCCTATCAATTTTGTAGTTCATTTTTTTCTTTGAAACTACATAATATAAGAAAGAAATATCTGATACATGCAATAGTCATGATGTCAGTTAGAAAAAAAAATAGAAAACTTTATTTGTGTAATGCGGTAAAACACTGAGAATATATTAATTTAATTTTGTGTAAGATATGGAAGAAATGTTGCTCTCCTTTTATTCCTACTGTGGATGAATACGCTTAAAATTATTAATTCCTTTTAAAATTACATTGGGAATGTGTTAAATTTAGATCTATTTTTAAAAAGTAGAAGACATCTTAATGAATTATATATTTTTATTTTTGACGAATATTCTTTAAAAAAAAAAAACTTACAATAAACGCTATATAGCTTGAATGTCAATTTATAAAAAGTTTATTAGTTTAAAGTGCAAAAAATAATATGTTTACAAAGGATTCGCTGAAAATTGTTCCAATTAGTACTTCTTTATTTGCGAAACATAATACTTAATGTGATATATTATTACACTAATTGCGTGTCATAATTCAAAAAGATATTTGATTTTTACCAAAATAACAAGTATTTAAGATTAAATTTATTACCTGAATATATTTCACCCTTTCAAAGAAATGCGACATTTTTTTAAAAGATTTATCCTTAATGAAGGAGTCAAACACAACTTCCAGTTTTTTTTTTATCTATTCTTTTATTGCAGCTCTTCTACATGAAGATCTGTATTATATGGAAAAATTTAAAGTTTACCTAATAATACTTCAAGTTGGCAATTTTTTTGAAGTGATCGCCCGAAAATCGCTCTAAGGCTAATATAAATCCCAAAATAAGCAAAACCAGGTAACTAAAACATTTTGTGATTGAGTTTTGCTTAAAATTCATATTTTATATGTTTCTAGAACCCATAGAAGGGTTGCAACATTTCATATGGATAGGTTAAATATCCCTTGAAATATTTTTTTTTCATTTTTAAGTTTTTTTTAATGGCTTGAGTGTGTAAAAATATCCACACATAATTTCGCATATTTTTACAACTTTATCTGAAAATTTATCGATGAAATGCTGTTATCTAAGTGAGAGAATTCTGGGGGGAAAATATTAAAATATGACCTATATTGAAGTCTTTATAGTCATTTATAGTCACACTTATGTTAAAATTATCGATACGTAATAAAAGGAATTAAAGTTTAATTTTCGTTTGTTACAATGAGTCATTTGACTCTGAAGTACAAAACTATTGTTGATTAAATCAACAAACTCCTCTATATGGAACAAAACGCGCATAATTAGAAATCAAATATTACTCTATTTAAACATTTGAAAATTATAATTTAAGAAGTGTTTCCTAAATATTTTACTGAAAATTTTAATAACACATCACAGAAAAACAATACTCTCCTTTACTAAATAAAAATTAAAATTCTGCCCATTCAAAGATGAAATAAAATTCCCATACATAATTCAATTAGCAAATTTTGTAGAATAATTACAAGAAAGTCTTACAAAAAATAAAAACAATTCTAAACTATTTTTAAAAAAAATGAGGAATATGAAGAAATTTTTAAAATTTTTGTAATTTAAAAAGAAAATGTCTCTTACCAGTGAATAGAAATGACTTTGACTGATTCATTCATTATGTGTTATAAAAAGGCCATTTGCACTGACAAAATATTTCCTTAAAATATCTTTCACTGCATTTAAAAATTCAAATAGGGATCAAAGCCCAAGCTCAGGCTAAAAACAAGTTTTGCTGTAAAATTTGCACTTTATAATAAAATCACTTTTGATAAATGAGGTATAAAGAACATTTTTGAAAACATCATGTTACATCATTAAAAATATCTCTTCCACAAATTAAAGACATGTGGCAAATAAGTATAATTCAGTTATGTGCTCCTATATAAAAGGAATTAATAAAACTGAGCTTAATAATTTAAATTTTTTGTCACAAAATTCTTTCTAAATAGTACAGTTACTTGTTCGATACTGAATTCCCGACTTGTGTGATTATTCATCTATAAAGAATTTTAAAAATTATACGTAACTATGTTTCCAGCCTTACCATTAATAATTAGATACAATGGTCTTTTTTTTTGAATTTGCATAATTATTTTCCCCCTCACACAGTGTTTTAAAGTCTGTTTGCATTATTACCCTATTATAATTCGAAGGCTCACTAACCAGTGTGCTTTACAATTCAAGTATTACACAAATATCATTTCCCCATTATAGCTCATGCTTCACTGCTAATGTTTTCATGAAATTAAACAATCTTTCTAATTGAAAAGATAAATATTTGAAGATTACAATTTGGCAAACAGTTTTCATTTTAAAATCTTATGAAGGTATCTGATGGTCTTTGGGATTGAATTCCGATTCTTATATATACTTTTATTTCCTCAAATTAATTACATAAAATATTTGCGATCATTTGCCTTATGATCATAAAAAATCTAGAAATTAGTAAAAAAAAAATTTTTTTTTTAGAAATTTATTTTTTGAAACTTCATGCATAACATTATATTTTATATTTTCATGAGAAATATTCATTACACATGGAGGGAAAGCTAGAAATGTTCACTTTAAAATTATAGTACTGGTTCATGTTTTCCGGAACAAGTACAAAAGGAATTGTCAAAAATGATGGTATATATATATACATATATATATATATATATATATATATATATATATATATATATATATATATACCATAATTCCTACTATCAGTTAAGATTACTATGCAACATTGTAATATAATTTTTTTAAAAAAGATAAACAAATTCACAGTATTTTCCAAATTTGTTATTAAAGTAGTGAAAATACTTCTATGATATTTATTTTATTACTTTTTAATTTCCTAAATGTATTTCATTTAATTTTAAGAACCAACAATTAATCTGAGAGATATTTCATTTTTAATTGAGTGTTTCTTTAAATCAATTCCTCTGAAATGTGTCTTGCATTTAAATCGAAAAATGTTATCTAAAAATCATTATACTCTTGTCCCGATGAAATACTGCTAGTAAATAAAAAAGCAATAAATTTTACAAACATAAAATGACTCCATAGATCAAAGAAAAATATCCTTTAGGTGAAACTAATATTTTATAGGTCTAAAGATGTAGGATTCACATGTACTTTCTTCATAACTCAATAATAAGTAATAACGGAAAATTATAACAAAAATATCAATTTGTAAAAAATAAATAGTAAAAAAAAATTGTTGTAAAAAGTTATGCATTTTTTTAAAAACTTTTTATGTAGAATAATATATCTCACAATGTAATGATTTTTTTCCAAAAACAAATACATATTGCTTTATAATTTTTGTCTTTGAGTTACGCAACTTGGTAATCAGGATTTGTTGGATGCAACTTTTTGTCATCCATAAATCCTGGTAAATATATAGAATGCTTTAATATTATATGTTCTCATCGTAATTTTTGTACGCAGATATGTTCTCATCTGTTTTCCTGTTTTGTTCCCATCCTTTCCTTTATAGAAAACTGAAGGCAGGTTTCTCAAATACCAAATAACATTTACCTTTCATATAATACCAAATAATAACTTTCTTCTATCAAACAAATCACCAGGTATGCAGTAGCTGGATATAACACGATATATAAAATGGTTAAATACACTTCCACGCACACACACACATATATATATTTAAAAGTTAATATTTCCATTTGTAATATGCCAAATAAACATCGCATAAATAAGTATTACTCATACATTCAAGATATTAGTTGATAATAACAGGTTGTGGTATGCTAATCTTCCTCTTTTCTTCTTTTGAATACCTATGAATCAACAACCGAAACATGGTGACAATGAAATGACATTTTTTTTTATTATACTTCTATTTCATAATATAAATATTTTTATTATCCCGGATCATTAGATTCACCTTGCTAGATCATTCTATCGCTTTCCAATATTTCTTGAGTACTTCGTATTTTGTTGCGATTTACAGTTTCTCTAAGTATTTTGAAGAAAAAAAATATTTGTTATTCTCTGCGCATACTATTGCGAGGAAATATATATCTGTTTAAAATGCGCGATTTGTGTGAATACTTAGGAATATTTTAGGCGAAACACTTTGCAATAGCACCACATGAACCTTGAATCTTTAAATTTTATGCAGGATAATATACTTTGACTTCAAGGAAAAATCTAAGACCAAACCATTCCTACCCGAAAGGACAAAATGTTTCAATCCAACGGTGTTGGGACGTCCTGGAACGTACTGCTTGAATAAAAGAATTTCCTTAAATAATGCCGTTTATTCGAATGAACAGATATGCTTTGGAAGAGATAAGTGTATACATTTTTAGAGTGAATTGTTTTCAAAAAGAGTCGTAGTAAAATACACAGCTGGGTACACAAAATGTATCACCCTGAAGAACGCATGCAAACCTTTGGCAATTTATATCCTGCGTTGGCGGTGATGAAACATGCAAATCGTTAGCATTATAGAGCAGATGCACACCACGGACCACCATAGCTCCACGTGCAATCGCTACATAAAAGGAGAGCACTAGTATGACAATGTTCCCGTACGTTTTTTTTTTTTTTTTATTAGCGTAAGCTGTTTACCTATGCCTCGTGGAAGACATCGTACGTCATTTAACCAAGTTTCTGAATTCGACTAAGGAAGAATAGTAGACTAAAGGGATTGCGCATTATCCTTCAGAGAAATCGGTCGAAGTGTTGGAGGAAACCAAGCAAGTGTGATGTGGATATGCCATCGCTGGATGCTGGAGAACCGAAGGAGCCAATCATACGCACCTCGTTGCACCCCTGCCCGTGATGATAGGCCGATTACGCGCATGGCAGTGATAAATTGTCCAGCCACATCAGGAACCACAGCACAATAGATTCAGTCTCTTACACATAAATCGGTGTCCGCTCGTACTATTCGACGCTGTTTGCCGCAGAATGGAATGTCCGCAAAGTGTCCAATGCTTCTTTTACCCTTGACTGGATACCACAGTCTTTATGCCATCAATGGTGCGATGAATAACAAACATAAACAAGGAAATTAAACGACATTGTGTTTACTAACGAATCCCGCTTCTTCCTGCAACACCACGAGGTAGGTTTTGAGTTTGGAGACACCGTGGTGAGAGGCTGCGGAACTACTGCGTCATGCATCAACATACCGGTCCTGCACCCGGTATCATGGGTTTTTGCGTAACACCCATCTAGTACGCATTGACGGTACAGCAGCGTTTCTCAAACTGGAAGGGTGGTACATCCCCCCTTTGGAGGCCTGATAACACGACGAGGGGAGGCAAGCATATCAAAAAGTCGAAAATAAAACATTATTTAAAGATATTATTAAATTACAAAAGGGATGCAAAACAAAATACATTCTGATATAATAAAAATAAAACACGCATTTATACTGATACAATATATTTATAAATCTATGAGTACTGCTCAAAGTATTTGATAATTAACTTAATAATAACCAAGTTAAGAACAAGTTAAAACAACTACCAGTGACCCCATGGGCTCGTCATATGTAAAAAATTTAATACTTATCTTGATGATTTTAATGATTTATAATTAAAGTCATATTGTATCGTCACGCCAGAGAACATTGTTATCGAATTCAATACATTGTTAATTGTTTGGATGAGGTGGAAGGGGGATGGGGTGCAGAAATCATGACTGAAAATTGGCTCGCAAACATTGAGAGTTTGAGAAGCACTGCGGACTGAACAAGCAGCGCAACATCTCTGAGGTGCTGGAGTTTGTGGTCCCCCCATACATTCAGCTCTTGCCCTCAGCCATATTCTAATAGGATAATGCGCGTCCACACGTAGAACGCAATGTTCAAGAGTTCTTTGTTACCCATCAGATTAAATAGTTTCCTTGCCCTGTTTGTTTTCCCGAACTATCTCCAATAGAAAATGTGTGTTCCATGCTTGCCCCACGACTGCCCCTGTACATACACTTTCTGCTGCTATACCAGATCAACTTTGGCAATATGTGGAATCTGCATGAACTGCGGTAACCCACGGATGCATCCACAGCCTCTTTGATTCTGTGTTGAGTGGTGTGGCAGCTGTTACAGCCAACAATGACGGCTACACTAAGTACTGATTTTGTCAACATACACCCACCATAATAGTCTGTAATTTTAATCTATTAATCTTTGTGCAACATGTTATCTGCCAAATAAATTTCGTTGTGATATCTCAGATCCTTCTTGATGTTGAATTTTGTGTGTCTAGCAGTGTACAATATTTTAAATATTGCCAGTGAATACACTTCCACATAATATTTGGCATATTGACAACGAATATGGATTCTTATAGTATAAATTACCTTGTAGAATACGCCTCGTAACTACGTCTTAAATAAAACAATATGAGCGCAGTAAATTATGTGTGTGTAGTAAAATACAGATTTATAGGAAATTAAATATATATTCTGTTGTACAGTGTACATTGTACCTATAAAAATCAAAATAAAATTCTTTAACAAATATTGTGATTGAAGTTATACTGCTATTCATCTATCAATCATGATCAGTTTTAAATATATAACTTTCATGTTTCAACAATTTTGTAATGATCATGGTCGTGAGTTCAAATTTGTTGCTGTTGTCATTGGATCGGCAGCATGAGTCATGATATGACAGTAGATCTGATGTGTAATGGACCTGATACGAGTTAATTACAAGAAAAATTTGAAATTCTTACTTTTGCCTGGTGTGAATGTTGAAAGAGCTCTGTGGGTATATTTCAATTACGGTCTGATTATTTTCCTTACACTCAAAGTCTGAAGTTTGTCACCAACAGCCTTCGTGTGAAATCTACCTAAGTAGGATGGTTATAATCTATAATTGCAATTGCTCCATATTATACCATGCTTATTAGAATCCAAACCGTCATCAATTCTAAACCCCATTCTCTACTCGTTTGTGAGAAAAAAATTCATAAAAATTGAGTAGAAGATTCATATATTATCAATGCTTAAGAAACTTAAAACAAATTACGACTAATACTAAGAAGATAAAAAATAATTTATTTGACCAGTATTAAAAAATTTCAAGTACATACGTGACCCTATAGTTAATCTAACCGTCAATATCAAGTTTTGAAAATGATTCGTCTCTCTCTCTGCCATTGTCACAGCTGACTTCCAAATTCACTAATTTCCCACATGACGTCGCCTATCCATGCCCTTCAAGGCATTTGTTATGCAACATTTTTTAAAAGAAAGTATTATATAAAAATGTAAAAAAATCATTAAAGACTATTATACATTTACAAGCAAAATTTATATCATTTTGCTTACGCCATCGACGTACATTTGTCTCACCCTTGTTAAATTTTAAGTCTCCGCTACTTTGTTTCCGTTGTTTTCTGTATATAAACTTGCCTCCCTTTTCATACTTGCTTCCTAATGAACTCGTCTTGGTGCTGCTTGAGATATCTTTGATGTTTAGGTAATCAAAGAAAGCGTAAGCAAAAAAACAATTAAGTACATTCAGACAACGGCGTTTAAGATAGTGTTGTGAATTTGCCAGCGCCTATCTTGACTTTTCAGATTATCCAATACATGGCGCTGGTTGTTTCTATTTGTATATAAGAAGAGGAAGATAATTCAGATCTTTTAGTGCTTTTAGTCTGTGAAGTTCGTTCTTATAATGTTTTTAGTGTATGAAGTTTTGGGTTTTATGTTAATACAGATTTTTGTACTACCCAGGTAAGTGGCCTCGCTCCCACTTATGGATTCGAAAAAGTGGGGTGTACCTATATTTTTGGAACCTGCCCCATTGTCGGATTGGCACATTAATAGCTTTGGGTGTTGGGGTGAATTCTGAGAGGTCAGAGACATAATTCGAGAGTAGTGTCCCAGCGGATAGACAGAAATACTGCATATAAACTAAGGAATGGGATAAGCCATCGGTGCAAGTGGCCAGAATGGACAGTTATATTTTTCGTTTTGAAAGAAGCTGAAACTCTCAGCTTCCCCATAAAACAAAGGCATTACCTTCGAATCTAAGCCACACCCGATTTTCAATAGCATTAATACTGGGAAAATGGTGCGCTTTGATTCGAGTAAATACCAAATATTCAATTTGTTTTGAATAGTTTTAAAATAACTATATTATTTTAAATTCTCTTCTGCTATCATGACTTTTTAATGCATATTAAAACATAATCATTAAACAAACAATAAGACAAATTGTAATTCTAATATATGCAATAACAAAGAGATCCCAGTTTAAACTATTGGTGGAGATTTCCTTCAGCAAGAACTTCTTATTTCTACTTCTTTTGACTTGCTTCAGTACTCCTTCAAAAATAATAAGTACATTTTCCAACGAGGTGGAAAAAACTATCTATTTTTTCATTGAGTAGATCATTGTTTTTGTGAAGAGAAACACCGTTCTAAAGGGAAAAAAAGAATTTAGATGCTGACTGATGTGTGAAAAAGTATCAATAAAACATGTGATACTATTTTTCTTAAAGAATTCCAAAAAAATATCTTTTATATTTTTATTTTGTAAGTATTATCATTTTGTACTTTGGTTACAAGTTTGTTATTGGATAAAATTTTTGATACGTAGAGAGAAACAGAGAATTCACATTGATTAATGTACTTCTAGAATGTTTTCGATAGGTGAAAGAAATACTAGGCTTTTTTAGTTTCAATATATATTAAAATAAAAAATATATTATAAAAGCACAGTAGAAACTGTTTAAAATCTTCAAAATATAAAAATGGAAATTTATACTGAGGAATACTAATTCCATTGTATATTAATTCATTACTAATTTTAAACATAATTAACTTAATTATTCAAAAAAATTTGAAATATTGGTAATTATTAAATAGATACGTAAAAACTGAACAAAATTTTACAGTCGATACTTATCACAAATATTAACGTTGTTATTTTCAATTTAAAGAAAGGAAACAATTCATCATAAAATTTTTTAGACAAACAATATTTTGTAAAGAAATCCTTTAGCTTTTCATCTTATAGATTCTATAGGTATTATGAAAAAAAATTTCATAATTTTGTGTACAAATTTACACTAAGAAATAACAGATATTGCCGGTATATTGAGTACATAAACTGAAATGTGTAAGACACATAAATTTATGTATCTAAATACAAAATAACATTCAAAGATAAAAACAAAACAAAAAATGCCTATATTTTTTTCGCATTTGATGCATGGATAGTTAATAAAAAAGAAAATTAAAGTTTTAAATCTTAACTTTTAATTCATTTTTTAATATTTTTTTCGTTTAAACGTACCTAATTTTTAAATATATTATTCAATGAATTAAGGGCTTGTTTTGCCATTTGTGAAAATACGCTTTGGTTAAGTTGATAGTACGATTTAATAATTTTCAAAAAGTTTTTGGTTGCTCCCTATGTGTATACATTATGCACAGCAGATTATGTGCTTAAAATTTCATAAAACGCTAAAAATATTTTTTTTAATGAAAGAATCTCAAAATTTATGAAGTGATTTTAAAGTGCTACACCTCGTACAAAAAATTGACGTACACATAAAAAATTTCATTTACAAGTGCGTCAAACTATGCATAATAAAAGTTGGTATGGGTGTTTTGATTATATGATTGATATTTGTATAATATTTCTTTTTATGGATCCATATTGAAAATCCTTAAAAAATACATAAATTCTAAACTCACTTATTTTCAGGAAAATAAGTATTGCTTAGATTTAAAAATGAAAACCAACTTTCGTTACATATACTGTTAGCAAAAGTTATAAAACGCATTAAAGCAATTAACACAATAAGAAAAAAAGCCTTAGTATTTGAAATGAAGGCAAATTAGTTATTTTATCTTTCTGAGATAAGTGAGTTTAAAGATTTGATTTGCCTTTGGGATGTGAATAAAAACGATTATAAGAGTTATCACAACTCTGTGTTTTTTAAACTTAAGGCTTTCAAATTGTATGAGAATATGGAAAAATTGTATAAAAATAAAATTTAAGCTAAAGATATTGTATTTGATATTTTGACCAATTTTTGCCAATTGAATGGTACTGTGTCCCTTAACAAAATTAGTCTAATGAGAGAGAGAGTAGTAGAGGAATAAGATGATAAAACATTAATGTTAACATGACTAGTTAGTCAAATGCAGAATATTATGTCGATAATCTAAGAATTGTAAAACAGACGATAAAACGTGAACATACAAACTGAATTTCCGAAAAGTCATTATGAACATATATTCCATCACCAGTGTGTCTCTGGACGACTGTTATTCGTGAAATGGATGTTCTTGTAGCATTGTAGAGGTTGCTAGATATTTGCGTTGCTGTCACGGACTTATCCCTTTCAGAAAGAAACCTCAAATAACGATATAGAGCCGGGGGTGTTGCCTTTTTACATCCTTGACCAGGTCTGCGGACCACTGCTCCTGTCTTTGTAAAATGTACGACCACAGATCACCATAGTAAGCACACTACATTTCTTGAAATTCTGAGGTCCTACAGCAGATAGTCCGTAATTGGCCCGCTAGAGTCTTTCAACTATCCCCCATCTTTTGGCATCGTCTAGATAATGATGACTGGGTATATTAAAGATGGGTAAATAAATAAATTAAAAACAAAAAACAAAAATTGGGTTAAGATGTGATTTTTTTAAAGCACCCTTATGCTACAAATTTTAGCGAGCAATTTAGGTACCTCTACGCAATTCTACATCTCTCACAGTGCCACCGCTTTGCAACGCCACATGCCAATGCGTAGCAAAGGTGTCCTCAAACAGCTTAGCTATCATCTGATACCTTATTTGTGTATACGCGATAATTAATTTTAAAAAATCGTTCCTCCTTTGAATTGTTTTACTGTGTGTATGTGTGTTAACACACACACACACACACACTTGAATGATCAAAGTTGTAGTAGTTTTTACTTCAGATCGTGTTTCAGTGGAGTGAGTCGTGTTCCATTTCACTCTTTTACATCGCTATCGGTGACTTTTTGTAATAAATACTTTGATCTTTTTTGAAGAAATACATATGCCATCCAGTTAGATGACTATTTTTCGTCATATTAAGAATCAAATTCTTCAGAAAGCAACAAGCAAAATTAATAAAAATTTAATTTTTTTGTCAGTGTATTCATAAAATTAGTTATACATATTGATAACATGTTTTTGAAAAGTAATATGAAATATGTTTTAGAATTAGTTTCCTGACAATTAAAAAATAATTTAGAGAAATTCTATTAATTGTCTATGTATGAAAAATATTTATAATACTTCTATTTTTATAAACGGTTATACAATAAAGTAACATTATAATGACTGTATAATACTTTTTTAAAAGTATTAGATATATATTTCAAAGCTTGATAAGTTTTATGAAAAGAGTTATTATTTTAAATGTCCCAGTAATAACTTATTTCACATAATAATAAAAAAATGCAGTCTTTAAAAGAAAAATTAAATTTTGTGTACTATAGGAGATTGACTTTCGCATTCCTTACAACTTAATACCTTTGAATTTTCACAAAAATTTCAATAAAAATATCCATTTATTTTAATGATAAATTTCAACAGTTTTATGTATGAACACATCACAAAATATACTTAAATATGTATTTAAAATGTTAAAATACAATTTGATGATTTGAAATTTTTTTAAGACGACTTGGTACCGCAAAAATAACTTATTTATCGTTTTTTATTTTTATTTAGTTATATTCTTTGAACGATTACCTTTCGATTGATATATCACTTTTGTATGCCTGAAAATTAAGAGTTGGAAAAATTTTCATTTGAAAAATGTAAGCAAACAAATTTAAAAATTCGACCACGCCCCCTTTTTAGAGGTGTCAGTGATTTTAAACTAATTTTTATCAACTACTTTTCAAAAATAAATTTTACTTTGTTCTAACCATAACTGCAACACACTTTATCGTACTTTTTAGTGACTACAACTTTTATTACAAGCTATTTGTTGTTGTTTTGGCGCTTCTTTCGTTTGTTTTGCTGTTTTCGTGCTAGATTTATTTACGTTTTACATTGAAAAAAAACAGTATTTTTTAGGACTTTTACTGATTGCTGTCTTTTAAAGACTGTTGCTGAAACTGCTGAGATTTCAATATTATCTTTCCTATTATTATCTCTTGAAGATTTCTCTTAAAAATGCACGAGTTAAACGAAGAAATCATTCTGCTCAAATGAGCAGAAAACGTTGGTGTAGTGATGCTGTGAATACATGTGTCACAGAAGAAAAAAAAATTAGTTCCTAACATCAGAATTAAGCAGTTATCTTATCCTGAAAAAACTGAACATTCTGAAATTGGAAATTTCATTATTGCGAATTTTGAGCAAATCAGCAAAATGTTTATGAAACTAAAATGCCCTGACTGTGACAAGCAAACTCTAAAGCTTGCTCTTGGAAACAACGGTAGGATTTTCCTACGTGTTAAATTTAACTTGCAATTCTTGTGCTGAAAAAGTTTGTGCTGTAGAAACGTCTAATGAAAGGCAGGGTAATACCGTTCCTGATATTAATTTACGTGTCACACAAGCATTCTCTAAATTGGAAAAGGTTACTCTGCAATTGAAAAATTTTGCATGGCAGTAAATATATCTCCTTTTTTCTCGAGAACTTATAGCAAATGTACTAAACTTTTTCACAAAGCCTGTGGTATTGCTGCCGAGAATTTGCTGAAAGAAGTACACAGTGAAGTGAGAAATGCTTACGAAGCATAAACTGATGTTCCCGTTGTGGATATAAGTGTTTCATTTGATGGTAGCTGGATTGACGCGTGGACATACATCTTTGATTGGCATAGCTTGTGTTATTGATATACATTACGTACAGGCTATATGTAATTGACATTTTTGAAATCATGTGGCTGGCCAAGGTCATATGTCGCAATTGTTTCTGGTAGTCAAAAAGAGATGAACGTTGGGAGGCCAGGCTCAAGTGCAGGAAATATAGACACATTTGTGGTTTTGAAAGGATGCACAGGAAGTGGATATTGTGATGTTAATCATGTCCGGGCTCATCACAGACTTCCGATGGAAATGGAGGCCTGGCAGTTGGATTCCTCTGGGAAAGCATCACAAGCCGTTGGGATTTCGTGTATTGCACCTTATTATGTTGTCTCTGATGGGGGATTGTAAAAACCTTCAACTATTTTAACAGAAAAAAAATGTATATGGGGATAAATAATGTATATGGGGGTTGGGCACTGGTCTGCGAAATACTGTCAAGGAATTGAGAGCCCGTGGAATTTCATTAGGAGGAAAAGGCCACGGCACATTAAAAGAGTCAACAATTAAAAAATTAACTTTGTACTACCAAAAAGCTATACTAAAAAACAAAGGCAATGTTCCCGCCATGAAAAAAGCAATATATGTTACTTTATATCACAGCATTTCGACAGACCAAAAGCCTCAGCATTCGAAATGTTCAATCGGTGCAGACTCATGGTGTTTTTACCAGTCCGCAAAAGCAAAAGGACAAAATCCAGGTCTGCATAAACAACATGTTGGGACTCCAATTAATGAAAGTTTTTTCCCACATATCCTTTCTGTTTATCAAATGCTTGCTTCAAATGAACTTTTGGAAAGGTGCAGTAATTGCGGAACCCAAAACGCTAATGAAAGCTTGCACAACATGATTTGGTCAAAGTGTCCAAAGGAGATATTTGTGTCCAAAGACAGAGTTACGCATGCCGTAATAGAAGCAATTTGTGAATTTAACAAAGGGACTCTACGCACTGTGAGAGAGACCCAAAAAGCATTACATATACCTTTGGGGAAATGTTCGCATGAACTTGGTGTGATGCTCGAATCCCGTAAAAGATTATTCAGAATCAGACGGAAAAACACCAAATACCAGCATGCACGCAAATTGATAAAAAAAGCTATTTTAAAAAGAGAAATATTAATTAAAAAAAGGAAGGTGTTACATATAAAGCAGGATATTTCTGAGGTATTTTAATAGTGTATTTTTTTTTTTGTAAAATGTGTGCATGTAAATATTTTTTATTTAGGCATTTTATATTAATAATTTTATATTTTCAGTTATTTTCATCATATTTAAATATTATGTGAAGCAAAAGATTTTAAAACTTGTGTTACAACAGAAAAACATTTTTTTAACGTTTTCTTCGAGTTTTCTTGATATTTATGTGCCATTATTACTGTGTAAAAATGTATCATTTACAGAAAATATGGGTTCAATTAATATGAAAAAAGCAATTATTTTGAAGAAAAATGTATAGCTAATGTTTTAAAATGGTAATTTAAAAATATTTAAGATTATAATAATAATTTTTTCAGAAGTATAAACTTTAAAATGGTTTTTCGCAGCTTTTGTTTTTTCAATACATTATTTCATTGAAAATGCTACTCCTTCTACAATTATTATCCCATCACTTTCATTTTTTCTCTGTGTGTTATAAATTTTGCATGTAACAAAATTAGGTATCCGTTTTGCTATAAACTGAATACTTTTTTTTTAAAAATTGAAATGTAGGAGATATTGGGTTTTTCGTTAAATTTTAGCATATGTATTAACATTTTATTTTTTTCTCTCCACAACCAATTAAGTTATTGTAAAATCGATCCCTAAAGTTGTTTAAAACATCCTTAAGAATGTTAAAAAAAATTTCATGTAAAAATATAAATAAATACAGAAAGAGTAGGATTTTAAAATGTTTCATTTTTTAAAAAAAAATTTAAATTTTTAAAATTGTGTGAATAATATGTGCAAAATTACACCTCGTACTGTTTTATTGAATATAAACATTATATGAAATGCTAAAATATAATTTTTAAATGCATAAATAAAAAAAAATTTCAAAGGGTACCGAGTTTTCTTAAATGTTTTCAATTGTTAATCTGCGGCAAAATAAATAAAAATTATATGTCACGTTTTCCAGTTTTATGATTTCAAATATATAATTTAAATGCAAATTTCTATCATTCCGTAATTACCGAAAAATTTATTTATCATCTAAAATATTTATTGAATTGTCTATGAAATGCTTGCTTTCATATTTATTTACTTCAATTGAAATGCTACAGTAATAAATATTGAAAGCTGTTATGATTATTTTTAACGAAAGTTTCAAATATTCATATTAGCAAGCTGCTGACGCCAATTTTTAACGGAGACTTAATATATGTTCATTAATATTTATTCTAACGAACCTTTCTTCAGAATCGTGAGAAATGTTTACAAATAAGTAATGTAAGAGTAAATTTCTATGTAACGGAAAATAGAACAATTAAGCAAAAAGTTTTAATGCGCAGATACATGTAAGTAAAATATTTTTTGTCTAACTTTGCGTCTTTGTTTAAAACGCAGAAATATAGTTGAAATTTAAAATCATTCATACTGTACTGTAAGTTCATAAGCAGTTTTATTTCAAAAGCTTTATTGGGTTTACAAAACTATGCACATTATTTTCTATAATATAATCATGTGAAGTAACAAATAGTTATTTTTAAAAAAATCCCAAAACAAAATATTAACTTACATTGCAAACACATATTATAACACCAAGAAAATATCGAAGCAAAATACTTCCGTGTTTTCCTTGACATTTGACATATGACGTCTTTAAATATCAAAAAATATTTTAAGAATCCCGAAGGAGGTTCTGATCAAAAGATTCCATAGAGATATTTATTTAGCTGTTTTTTATGTAGGGAAAATTTCCTGAAGTTTAATGTATTCTGATATTAAATCTGAAATGCATTCTAATCTGCAAAACAAAAATGTAGTAAACATATTCAAAATTCAAATGGTGAAAGAACATTTAGTCTAAAGCCGGAATAATTTTTTTAAAAATATTTTTAAACAAAATTAATGTATTTTTTAAAAGTAAATGCATATAACTAGACATAATATTCAACGTAAAACATATATAGTACATTTTCTCGAGCAATTCAATATATACATTTTTTTAAGTATTTACTAATGGATATTCCTTTGCTTTTTCCAAAATTTAAAATCTCTTTGCTGTTGAGGTGCTGTACAGGATGAAAGAGTTAGTTTACAGGAGGGAGTTTGCAAGGCTAATCAAAAGAATATATATCAGTAACTGAAGATATACAAACATCTGCTTTTTAAACTGGGAGTATTTTGATACTCTCTTAGCCTATCATAATTGATTTTTTTGCAACACCGTTATGCAAGTTCTTACAAAAAATGAACATTTCAAGGAACACCTTTAAATTAATTAATAAGTAATAAAAATTATCATTTTTAACTTTTATTTCAATAAAAATTATTCAAAGTTTAATTTATAGTAAACAAAATTAAAAAAAGAACAGTAAACAAATATAAATCCGTACTTTGCGAAAATCGTTTTCCGCAATTCATATTTTGTTGAAATTGATAAGTATCATTGTCCTTCTTCTGCACCAACAAAGTGTTTTTTCTAATAGCATAACTGTTTTGTATTTACTGCTAAAACTGTTTCATGTAAGACTCAGAAAAGCGAGTATAATGTTAGTTTAATTTTTCTTTATATAAATATTCTGTCTCTCTTTACATTAAAAACGACTGAAGAAATCTTATATGTATAGTTGGCCATCTTTTAAAAAAATAACTATACGGCTCATATTTTTGTTAAGCCAACTTTTAAAAAGTCCATGCAAATTCTCCATAAAAAACACATTTATGAATTCACACCAAGTGTTTAAAAATGCTTTATCAAAAATTAAAGCTTTCTAATTGGCATGAAAAAAACATTATACTGTCCATTTGATACGACTGCTGTTATTGATAGGAAAAAATAGGTAACATTGTTTGGATTGATAATTCATTTTGAAACGGTACATACTTATTCACAAAAACTGCTAAAAGAAATATAACGATTAACAACGTAGAATGCGAAAAAATCCTATTTAGTTCCATTATAAATAGTCCCAATATAATTAATTTTTTTCCCTTTTTGATCCAGTTACTTATATTTTTTTCGTTCGCTCGCTTTATAGAATCCAATTTTATAAGTTGAATTTTTGAAGTATTGTAAATAATCATATATATTGTAAGGAAATTTACTTTTAAATTAGTGAGTATCATACTAAATGGAAAATTAAATCTCACATGAAAAAATGTGAAACATTATACGAATGTGCACCATGCAAAGCACTATCTTCCAGCTCGAATAGCAAAATACTTACGAGAATCATTTTCAACTAAACTTACAAGGTTTCATATCTATCTTCAGTTTAAAAAAGGGTTGTTTTTATAAAAAAAAGTATATAATATTCATATTGATTTTTTTAATGTTTAAACTGTGAAACATTTTTATTCTTAAAAAAAAAAAACTTTATGAGGATCTTGTTTATAAGGATCGATCATATTGTTGCATGATCATTAAAACATTTGAGCTGAGAATTTTTATAATATTTAACATTTTTATAAAATGATATATTTACTTTTCTTTAAAAAAAAAAACTTGAAAACAAAGTTGGACATTGTAGTTTGATAGGAAAAGAAAATAATCGTGACAAATTTTTTTTTTACCATGGATTTTATTTAGTTTAAGTAACCCATGCATAAAATTGTACAGTTATTGATTTTTAGTTCAACGGAAATTTTCCCCAATTGTATTGAGTTCACTAAATGGCACAATAACGCATTTTTGCTAATGTCCTGCATTCTATATTATCGAACGAGAAAGTTCCCTTATTTTCTACAAGATTTATAATAGCTATTTTAACAAGCCCTGTCAAAATTTCAATATAGTTCAATCATAACCAATTGATTCTCAGCAGTTGTCGTGTGAATAGTTGCACCTTCCTGTTTTGATCTATCTACCTAATCATTTCCACCTAATTGTGACACAAATGAGAAAAAACTTCTATTTCAGTTTATGTGGGTATTTTTATGGTTCTGCCTACCATTTAAGAACACTACACTAATTCTTCCTCCATAGGCAACAGCTATCACTGCTGTCTCAACTATGAAAATTCTCCTGCCATTAAGGGGAGTCGAATACAATTTGTCATAATTCTGAAAATTGCGAATCATGACAGCCATCAGAACCCTCTAAATAATTTTTATATACTGAAAAAAATCACCGAATTCCATTTAGTGATTCATGACAGATATTTTTTTTCCAAATAGATACGTTTTTCTATAAACATGTTTGAGTTTTTTTAGCAGTCTTTTAATTTTTTATACCGTAAGGTTTTGAAACTTTCAATGATGCATTTTTATGATCGGGAGTTGAATGTTATTCCTGCTCATGTTTTGACCTTTAAAATAATTGCATCTTTTTCTTTTTTTTTTTTTTTACTAAGATTTTAGAAAAATGTTTTTTTATTACGAGTAGTCAGTGCCTGTCTTTCTATTGCATTTATGACAGTCTGGATTCCGTAAGAAATTATATGTAGTGTTGTGACTAATTTTGTGTCACAAAAGTCTTAAATACCTTTACTCTCATTTTTATGAAATGAAGTTTGCTCTATTTGAAATTAAATTAATTAAATGTCTTTATAGTTAGTATACAGAGTAAAATATATATAGGTTAACCCAAAAAGGTATGAATTTTAAGCACAGTGGAAAAGAAAATGATGAAGTTATCCTATACATCTGGTATTCTGAGTGAATACTGTAATGAATTTTCCCAAGTTTCATACTATTTTTACTACCCAGAAAAAAATATATATACATTGTTATGTTGATTAGGGGTTCAAGATTTTTATGCAAGTCGCAAATTACAAGACAGTTCTTTAAGAGCGAGGAGAATATATTGTCGTACAGGATTCAACAGCATATTCGAAGAATTAATCTTAGGAGGCTTTTGTACCTTCAGTAGTGCTCAGACACAACTATCAGTGTCTAAAATACAAGTATGTGAAATATTATGCACAAGCTTGTCCTACTCAATATCCGAGCTTATCGCTAGTCGACTCTTCACAGTCAAGGTAAAACTACTAATCACTAGTCAAGCAATATTAACTAAGCTTCGGCTAGCGTCTCCCTATTTATAGGTCTCAAGGATTCCTCGAGAAAAATCCGCTTGAGCCATGGATCGTAATATTATCCGATTTCTTAACTAATTTCCACAATAATCCATAGGGTCATGAACTCCCCAAAAGTGGTCACCATAAACGATGCCAGCTTAGCACTATCGCCAAGGTTTTGCCAAGTTTCCATTAAATGGCTATTATAATGCAAGGAACTGAATTGCTTGCGAATATTAAAAATTTTCACATAAATTAAATGCAATATAGAATAATATAAAATGTATTACACATCCAATATAATTTTCAAGTATTAAATCGTATTAATATAGAAAGCATTAAAATTACATAAATTAATCAATATAAAATAAATTAACACATATAAATCAACTATTTTACACAAACAATAACAATCAAAAGTGTTAGTGGAACATATTAAATTTTCATAGCCAAAGCACATAGAAAAATATTGCTATATGAATTAATATTAATCTCCAATAGAATAACATTTAACTACAAATTCATGCAAAACATTAGTTCCCTTCTATGTTTCTAATATAAACTATAATATGCAAGAATATTGAAGAACTCAATGTGTTCAAAACTGTGGGAAGCTCATTAATTAGATAAAACAATAGTAGTAATAACAATAATAATAACATAAACATTAAGCATATATTGAACTTGCTTAGACCTATATTAGAACTAAACAATATAAAGGATGTAAATCTTGTACCAAAGCAATATAGATTCAAATAAGATAGACACAAATATATAAGAATAAACTCTTATTTTTATACATACAGCATTCTGTGTATTACTTCCATTATGTAATGTAAAAATAAGACACATAACTATTTTAGTATAGTTTGTATGTTATTGCTGTAAATTTGTATTAAATAAATTTCTTGCTTTTTTATTTATCAAAATATTTTACACAATATTTCAACTCCAGTATAGTTTCATAATTTTAATTCTGTTGAGTAATATAGGGATTGAAAAGAATAAATTGGGGAATCGAAACATTGCTTACGTCTTCTGCTTCTACTTAATCCTAAGAGTCTGTGTGTACACTACTATAATACTATTGCAATACTGCTCGAATTAATTGTGACAAACATATTTTTTCTGGTCTGAGTTGGTTTGTGATTACCAGTGATGTCCCTAAACACCTCATATCAGTTATATATGCCTAGAGGTAATGTGATGGATCAACTTCGACTATGATTTAGTCGTTTGACTGGTTTTAGTGCATCAATAGTTCAGTTGTGAGCATTTCAATGCGGTAGCCGGTGGTTATAAGTTTACGATCCATATAATGCGTGCCATTTTTACTTCTTCAAAGATGTATATTACTCCGTGGAAAAGTTCTAATGTAATCGCTTTTAATGAACACACTTCTATGACTGTGAGGGATATAACTAAGACAGTTGGTATAGGCCCGGGGTGGGCATTACATCGATAACGATCGACCGGTGAACCGCCAAGACATTTTAGGGTGATCGCTTAAATTCCAGCAAGGCTGACAGTACGCAGACTAAGCCTTCTCTGACTATAACAACAAAAATGAACTTTAGATAAAAATATTTTATTTTTTTAATGTATTTTGAACTGTTTCATAATAAATGTATCATTTCATATAATTATATTTAGGGCTCCAACGACCTTCCCAACTTCGTCAGGCCCTGGGGGATTAGCAACAACATATTTGGGGCTATTATTATTAAGTTTGTATCTTGCGTTTTGCTATTATCGCGGTTTTTAAAGTGTTTTTTTTTATTTTAGTTCTGGTCGTTAGTACATATTCCGTATAATAATAACTTTTTCTTTACTTCACCACACCTACGACATTGGGCAGTATGGCGCACACAAGCATGTTTAAAAGGAAGGAGGTTGAGGGTTGAAGGTCTACCATTCTCGTGTCATACACTAATAGGCAGACAAACATATTATTTTGATTTTTTTGTCGATTGTCGGGAACAAAAAAACAGCAAAAAATAAATTACTGAATAAACAATAAACATTAATAAATAAAAAAATTACTAATATCAAATAATTAATTACATTTTCGTACTATATACATGGGGCTATAATGAATCGAGAAAAAATTATTATGAGAGAGGGTACGGACCCGTGAACCTCTCCCCCGCCCCTGTGTGCGCCACTGACACTGGGTGGACCGCAACTCCTAGAAAAAATTAGAAGTAGCCCACACCCTGGAAAAGTCTGCCCACCCTTGGTATAGGCTAATCAAGTGTTTCAAGAATTTTAAGAACATTTCAAGATTCTGGAACATCCTCTCAAAAAAGAAAAGAAAAATGGGGGTGTAAGTGGAAAAGTACGCAAATAACTTATAAAATTCTAATAAGATACAGGAAAATAAATTCAAGAAATTCAAGCGTAGACCTTCAAACAGACCTCAGTTGTACGCAAAATGCTTCTGGACGTCAGGCGTAAGACAACAGTACCAAGGAAAAAGCAATATCTAATCCATAAATAATAAAAAAAAAACATTAAGCATGCGCCAAAAATTACTGATCTTGGACTTTTAATGACTGGACCACTTAATTTAGTCTGGGATACAATTGAAGAGTAATTAGATAAAGTGAAGGTGAAACTTTGCTACCATGTCATATCCAACAGACTAAAAAACCCTTCTATAAACAAATGTTTCGGGGGTTTTTTCACAACAAATGGCACCGGAAACTTAATTAATCTTAAAGATTTTATGAATTATATCAAATACATATAAATATTATGAAGTAGGATTGTCCCTTGTTTGAAAACATTCAACGGTACATTTTAAAATGACTTGGCTCTTTCAGAATTCAAAATTACTCCAGACTTGTATGGGGGAAAATGAAATAGAAGTGTTTGATTGACCTAGTAATTCACCAGACTTAAATCCTATTGAGAGCTTATGGTAAACTGTCAAGAATCGCTTATCTATGATTAACGGCACGACGATAGAACAAATGATAAAATTTGCTATAGACAAGTGTGGTTCTCCGATGATAAAGTCAAGAACATGTGCACTACACTAGTGGCGTCAATACCAAAATGTGCTAAAAAGATTATTTCTGCTAAAAGAGGACATACTTCGTATAAAGAAGAGATTTTTCAGGCTAGTTAAGATATGTAATGATTAAAAGCAAAGGTTTTAGAAAAAATCGGTTGTTTTTCCATTTATCCCAGATAATTCGAACAGTATAGTATAACACCACTTTCTTGATTTAAGTTATAATTAAAGTTAGATTCCCGGTTAATGAGTGTATTATATTTATTTTATAACGTGTACAAAAAATCATCTTTACATGCATGATAATGAAATTCTCAGAAATATTTGACAAAACTTACTTTTGTATAAAATAATATAAAATATCTAAGACATAAAAACAAATTGAAAATCTAAGAATACCTCATAATGCATAAAACTGCAGCTTAAAGCATACAAATTGCATTAAAAACAGACAAGAAGAGTTCAGAACAAATAACTCAGAATGAAGTTCACTCTTTTGAGTTTTAATATTTCCTGTAATCCTCCAACTTGTACACATACAATCAAGAGCCAAAACAATATGACAACCCCTACAATTTGCAATGAACTCGCCTGGATGATGTGGAAGGCACGTGATCAGTTGGAAGTGGTATTTAACTGCTGCTGGAGAGCCTGAAGAATCATTCTCTCACTTGCTTCTGTGTGTGATGGGAAAGGCTGCGGATCTAAGTGACTTTGATAGAGAACAGATTGTAATGGCTCGAAGTCTCGGAACAAGTATTTCTGAAATTGCACGACTCGTGCTTTCTTCGCGATCTACAGTTGTTAGTACATATGCAAAGTGGATGAATGACGGTGAAACCAGCTGTAGACGACATGGTATTTTACGTCCACACGCAATCAAAGAAGAAGGTCGTCTGGGACTGTCTCGCATGGTGAAGAAAAACCGGAGCCAGACAGTGGCTCAGCTGACAGCCCAATACAATGCAGGGCCAAGTAGAATAGTATCGGAGCACACTGTTCAGCAGAAACTGTTGGATATGGGGCTACGCAGCAAACGTCCCACTCGTGTGCCTTTGCTGTCTAAGTGTCATCGCCAACTGCGCCTGCGCTGGGGAACATCGCGACTGGTCCATGGATCAGTGGAGAGAGTTGCTTGCTCAGATGAATCACGGTTTGTCATTCATCACGCCGATGACCTTGTCAGGATACGCCGTCTTCCAGGTGAACAGTTGCTTATTTAATGTACAGTAGGTCATACACAGGCCGGTGGTGGCGATATTATGCTTTTGGGACGTTCTCTTGGGCATCTCTGGGACCTATGGTGGTGGTAGAGCAGACCATGACCTACAGTGTATCTGAACATCATTGCAGACCAGTTGCACTCTTACATGTCCTCTGTTTTTCCAGCTGGAAAGGGAATGTTCCATCAGGACAACGCCCAGTGTCGCAAGACTAAAATTGTGTTGGAGTGGTTCCAGGAACATGATGTTGAATTCCATTTAATGACCTGGCCGCCTAACTCACCGGATCTCAATCCGATAGAACACATTTGGGATGTCATGGGACGGCAGCTCAGTGCTCAAAGAAAACCAATTTGCAGTATCTCGAATTTGCGTGACCGTTGCTTAAACACCTGGTACAATCAGTCTCCGGCCATCTACCAAGGACTTGTGGCATCCATGACAAGTCGGGTTGAAGCTGTGTTGAGTGCCAAAGGTGGGCCAACTCGTTATTGACAGGTGGTCATAATGTTTTGGCTCTTGAGTGTATATATAATTGCTATTGAAATTTGGTATATATAGTGGTGTTGATAACCAAATTCTTAGTAATCAAATTGGGAGTCCTCAAATCCTCAATCAGAGGTTTTTAGAAAATTTTAGGACTGGGAGGGGGAAGTCCTTTTTGTGGGACAGTTTCCTAATTTAAATTAGAAGACTTTTAGCACAAAGGTATTCATTTATTTAATAGTTTCATTATTAGGGAATTAATCAAACAAATTTACTTAAAGTAGATGAGCATTACTTGCCATAAATATGTATCTCACTATATGTCTCTCTGAAATAGCTTACTTAAAATTTTGTCCTGTCCTGCCTTTAAAATATGTGTTCGGCTGCAGATACACTGTTTAAAGTGTATTGAGATGTGCATCGTTTGATTATTTCTTCCCATACTATTAAACAATCACCCAATTATATTTGAAATAAAAAATGACATCTTCAACTTTTTCCAGATGTAAAACTCTTCATAAATAGTTATTAAACTAATCTTCGAATTATCTTATTGAAAAGCGTGTGTTTGTTGCCGTCCATTTCTTTTCAAAGATAAGTTAAACTTATGTTAGTTTAATTGATTCTCCTTTTCCTGAGAAAGCAGTGAAACACATATTCTTGATTGTAGGCGTAAAAATGCGTTTTTATAAAGAAAAACAGCTGTGGAATTGATACAAAAGTTTCATTGGTGACTGAGAGCTTAGAACTTAAATCCCACGCAATAGTATCCCTGGCGCAGTAGGACTGTTATTGTCCTATGTCGATATTAGGAAAACATTTACAACCTTGCCCAGTCTCTATGGTATTGGTTGCAAAGTTTAAAAATAGTTCCTATAAACTGGAAACTATCTTTCTTGAAACATTCACAGATCATTTAGTTTCCATAATCGTCTATCTTGCTTCTAAACGGTTGATTATTTGCCATTTCACGGATACGTCCAAATGATAATTCGAATTCATAACAAGCGTTTTGAGCTCTTGAATATTGAAAACAAACTCAGTAATTCAGAAATTTACCTAGATATTCCCTTGTCGCAAAGTATTTAATTCGATTTCGAAAACGTAATGCCTTTATTTACATATTACAGAAAAGTGCTTGGCCGCTTTTAGTTTGATTACTAATTAAGTTTATCTTTCAAGCATTACCTACTAGAATAGATAATATCAATTAGTTGTTTCATGGAATTGCACTGTTTTTGTTTATAGGAAGATAACTTTAGATATATGTATAGTACTAATAAATACGAAGCACACAAAAGACTACTAAATAAAACAAGCAAATTTTCTACTTTTAAAAGGAAATTGGGATATCTGATAGAATATTATGATATTAAATTTTCTACACTTCCTAAATAATATTTAAAATTCATATCCAATATGTAAGATAGCCTTGAAATTATTCAATTGGTGCTATTTTAAAGAACAACTTATACCTTCATAATTTTTGAAAGTTAACTTTAGTTCCATAATTGCAGCACAAAAGCAGAAATCTAATTAATTTAATAGAACTGGAAATATTTAAAAAAATGTAGTAAAATTATCATGGCTTATTGATTAAACGTGAAAATAAAATTAAAGAACTTTAAAAGAGAGAGATAAGAAAATTTTTGGAATTTATACTTCTTAAGAATCGGTTTTCATATCAGGCCCAGGGTATAGAAATTGTATGAGTAAAATTTATGAAAGCGTTAACAAAAAAGCGTAGCGTGCGCTTCTGCGCATGTATCAAATCGCTATCCAAAAAAAAAAATGTCACTACTTTTTCTTCGTTTTTTTTTAAATTGCGATCTTTCTTTTCTTACCGAAATCAGACAAAAATAATTACAGAATCAGAAAAATTTATTATTAGATTAGATCCATTTTATTATTTTAAATTCTAAGAATATTGTTAGATATATATGGTGGTGGTGGGACTAATCCCCATCTGGTCTACTGGAACTAGAACAGATCCGAGAATCCATAAATCTGCACAAAGTCAATTATATAAAATAATGGATGTGAACTTTATCATATACAGAAGGTGGTTGTAAAATACCGAAGAAACAGTATCATGTATTTCCAATCATACTTGGCGGTGATTTCAATACTAATTTCGATAAAGGTGAAGGATTGAGATTAGTACAATTTTTAAAATCAAAGCTTAATTTTGGTTTTGTTTCTGATAGAGCACGGGGCACTGGGTATGGTACAACCATTGATGTGATGTTTGCACGATTTATAAATCACGCATCTACCGACATTCACGTATCATACTTTAATTACCAAAAGCCTCTTGCAACAGTCATTAATAATGACATGAGTATTAATGTAATTAATACTCAAAGTGATATTAATAGCGAAGTAAATCAACCTTCTTAACAATGCACTCATGTACTATGATTAACATATATTTATATGTAACGTAATTGATGTATATTATTTTACATATATATTATTTTACCAATCAATATGAAAACTGTGGATACAATAAAGAAAATGCATGCATATTTTTAGTATAATATGAGATGCGTTTATTTTCTCTATTTGTCTACTGTTTAATCAAAGACAACCGTGTTAAGGACTAAACTCCAGTTGTTTGTCGTAGACACAACACACACATTTTCTTTCCGAAAAACTATTGTAAAAACCCATAAGAACTTTATTTTTGTGCAAAACAGATATGAAGAAAATACTTTATCAAACACATGTTGACATGTGCTGTAATAAACATAGATAAAAAAGCTACTAGATATATTTGATGCCGTGAAAAAGTGGTAGCATTTGAATTCGTTATGCAAAATTATTTAATAGCAGTTTGTTAGAAACGAGCTAATGTAAGCAAAACTTAAAAATGTATGCCAGTATTATACATGGACATGTCAAATAAAACCTAAATAGCCTTACCAATCCATAATTCTTTACATATTATAAACAAATTATCATTTTAATTTTTAGATAAAACATTCATTGCAAAATTTTATATCTAAAACTAAAAACTCATGTTTTCTCTTTTACGAAACCGTTTGCAAATTAAATGTTTGTAAGGAATTCATGTATAGTACATATTATGCTTTCCTACGTTTCAATATTTTTACGAATGAAAAGAAGCTTCGCGTGAAAGTATTTTATTCAGTAAAAAGACACATATGGTTCAAAAGGCACACTTTTTCATTCCTTGTTAGTATTTAGTTAATTTTAAAGCGTAAAATGACTATATATTACTTCTGAAATTTTAAAACAGTTTACTTTGAAAAATTTCATACAAAATATAAAATATTTCAGAACAATTTATGTTTTTTTCTTCTTTTTCTAAATAATTCTTTGCTCTGTCATATGGATTTATTTAAGTAAATATTTTACAGTTCTAATAATTACATTTTTATATAAAAACTGAAATTTAAATTCAAGTAAACATTTAAATTTAGGTTCCTTGAATGGGCTGTCCTTTTGTAAAAAATTAGTTTAGATTTATTTGAAATTATTTCACAGTGGGGGAATATATATATCACAAAATGCTTATAAAAGTTTCTCCTCACCCCGAATAATATACGAATATTTCGATTTTTAATCAGAAAAACTTCAAGAACAATATAAGGAAATATTTTACAAAAGGAATAACTATTATTTAGCATTTCTTAGCAATAACATTTGAATTCCAATAAACAAGTGTTTCATTTTAATGCACGTAGTGTCTAAATATAGGGATAAGAGAGGAAGAGATAAAGCTTTTAAAGATGAATTCATGAGCGTATTATTTCTTGCTTGATGGAGCATAAATCTGATATTATCCAAGCGTCTGTTGCATAATTCACCTCAAAAGCAACTTGACTGTCTGTTTGCAATAATCAATAGTTTTGTTGACCAGTGTTCAAGTCACCGAAAAACTTTTGTAATTGGAGGAGAGACATCACGTCTAACGAAAATTAGTTGGAACAAACAGAGAAGACTAAGAAACAGGGTCATGGGTTGAATTTGTAATTTAAGTATTTTTCTCATTGATTTAAATTATATTTTTTAACTAGGAGTCATTTCACTACTCTAACTATGTTCATAAATTACTCTATAATTCATGTATTGCTTTACTCTAAAATCAGTTCTACTGAACGTAAATTTCTTTTATGCATTTGGTTAGAGTAAACCAAAAGAAGGGTAATTAATTATTGGTGTCTGATAGTACATATTTCTCTCGTTACGTTAAAATGTTTATTTTGTTTTGCAATGATCTGCTGTTAGGATATATTTCACATACAAGTGCAAGTTGATAACAAAAAGTAACTTTTTGTATTTCCTTCGCTTGAAAATGAGACATGGTGAAGTGATGTTAGGAATGAGGACATGTTTTAATCCTTAAATACACTCATGGACAAAAAATTAGCGCACCAAGAAGAGTCTTCAAAATAAAACGAAATTTTACATACGTAATTAAAACTTTGATATAAGTAAATGATTAGAAAATCAAAGAAAAAGGATAATTTATTTCCGAGAAAAAGGCAAAAGAACGGTAGATTTAATACCCTGTTGAGTCCCTTCTAGCGCGAGTGCACAATGTGATATGATAGGTTCTGTATGATGTCTTGAGACATTTCGTTCCATATTTGCTATAACCTTGCCTCTAGTTCTTCAAACTCGTGAGATGCCCAACTCACCGTCCTAAATGATCCCACATAGGCTCGATTGGAGACAAATCTGGGGATCAGGCAGGCCAAGGAAGGGTGGTAACAGTGGGAGACAGTCTTGTGACACCCATGCTGTGTGAGGTCGATTATTGTCTTATTGAAAATTGGCTCCTGTGAGCCGTTGCATGAGTGGCAACAAATGTGGTTGCAGGATGTCAAGGACATATCGCTGGGGAACACGATTTTCATTACTGCTGATATTGAATCGGGATTCTTCGCTAAAGAGGACCTGGTTCCATTCCGCTGCAGTCCAGTTTCCTCGTTGTGCGGCTCCACTCCAAACGGAGGCATCGGTGGGAGGGCGACAATGGCAGCTCACGTAATGGGCACCGAGATCCTAAATGTCCTTCAGCCAGGCACCTTCGTATGGTTCGAGAAGACACAGGGGCCTCTAGTGAAGGTGCTATTTGTGCCTAGATGGCGGCGGATGATGTAGTTGTCTGTACTCGTGCATTTCTTACGATGTGGCGGTCTTCTTGACGACTGGTCTGTTGACCGCGTCCTGAGCCTGGTTTTAGTGTAAATGACATCTCTTGGATCCACTGACCCAAACACCTCCTCATAACACAATCAGAGCGACCTAATTGATGAGCAACTCGCCTAACTGACCACACCCACCTTCCATCATGCCGATGATTCTCCTCCTCTCAAACTGTAACAGCTGCTCATATTGTCTTCGAAACGGCGTAATGTCATGTCTACCTCAGCGCTTCCTATGTAAACGATTCAGCACACTCAAACAAGCTTTGGTTACCTGTTTTGTACTCCATGGAGAACTACGTTAAACGCCCTCTACTGCCTATACGTAATGCGCAATCACGCTTCATTTCTAATCATTTGCATATCTCCCCAACATTTACCTTCATGCTAAGTTTTGTTATGATCCCGCAATTATTTCTTGTTGTGCTAATTTTTTGTCCATGAGTGCATATATATAAATGGAAAAAAATAATTATTCACAGTTTATCTTTCCATAATTGTGTTTCAAAATATTTTGTTCAATTTCTTTTTTAAAAAAAAATCTTTGAAACCTTTTGTTACATAATGTAAATCGAAATTAATAAAAGTATTAAAGTGATGGAATTCCATCTAAACAATCACTCTTTTGCTTATTCTTCATTCCGTTGGCACGTTTGGAACTTGACCACTATACATTCGAGATTCGGAAATTTCTCATTTTACTGTATGTGCTATAAAAAGCAATAATTTTATCCATTTTTCTAGTAACAATTGTTCAGAGTTAACTTTAAAGAATCGATCGAAAATCGTACACCTGTTATTTGGAGAGTAAATGTTAAAATAAGGAATGCGAAGAGAATAATATACATGTAATAGCAGTTATTTTTATAGCATATAAGATATCAGTTATCTGATAAAATATATTAAAAGAACATTAGAGCGTTGAAAGATAAATCAACTGATAATTTTCAAGCAACCCTTTTCAACCCTAATCATTGAAAGAAGTATAATGTACGACTTTATTATAAATAACTTAAAGCGCCCATTTACACATTTCATTATTCAAATTAGTTGTAGTTTTATTGACAACACAATTGGCAGTTTTATTATTCCATATATTTTCTAACCAGAATTTTGAAAAAAATTATTAAACCAAATATTTCCGAAAATTCTATGTTTAATTTGATTTAAAAGCGCTTTCCTTTTACTGAATGGGTATTTTTAGTTTTTTAATTTTGTTTAAAGTTTTGTCTTTCTCTTTGATGAAAATCGTAGTTTATATAAAAATAAAAGCAAAGCATAATGCGCAAAAATTACGAAAAAAGAAAGTTAGCAATTACAAACTTGCAGACGCGTTCATCTCAATCTATCTCATAGCGTTAAAGACGTTCATCTCAATCTATCTCACAGCTTTAAAGACGTTCTGCAAACGTTCATCTCGATTTTGCTTTTTTTCAAACGTTATAAACGCGTGTATCACGTTCCAAAGTAATGATTTTCTTTTATTAATATACGGCGTTAATATACTAGACTGAATGACTTGAATTCGAAATACAATATTTCAGAAGAATTATTACTCCATGTTTAGTGCAAAAGAGTGTCATTTTCAGGGTTTTGAAAGATAAAGGCGAGTGAGAAGACAAGTCACTACAACAATCAGTATATTGCGCAAATATAATTATATGGATATATATATATATATAATATATATATATATATATATATATAAATAGGATTAATTTTCTTGAATAAATAATTACTTTAATACATACATATTTTTTCTTATCTATCATTTTGAGTATTTGATTAGGTTAAATAACATTGACTCGCTTTTCAAGGGGCTGTTCCTCTAATGCGTCATTTTTAAATAAAGTGCGCTTAGAAAAATAGAGAGAGAAAAAAAAATAAAATAAGGTGGAAGAGAAGTTTCGAATGGCAAAAATTCAGCGACTTCACGGTTAATAAAAATTTACATTTAAACAACTATGAAATATATGTATTATACATATAGGAGTGTGCATGTGTGTGTGTGTAAATATATGCAATGGAACAAATAAAAATTGCAAAAGCATGATTTTGAAAAAGTGCAATATAAACATAAAATTTGCATGAAAGGAAGACGCAGGGTTGCACTTGAAGAATTCAGGAAGGAGAAACTTTATCTCAAATTTTGTACGATAGGAAATGTACGAATCGATTTGTCATTTGGAAATCGCATTTGAACGTTGGTTGTAAGTCAGGAAATCGTTTTTCCCCTCGTACAAGATGGAGAAATGATACTAACAGGATGTTGGCTACTAACAAGATGATGCCTTGTCCGGAGTACGAATATGTTTCGCGATATTACTACAAATATTGGTAGAAATCCAAAGAGTGCCATAAGATTATAGAATCGATGTGTTCAGGAGAATCATATATGCCATGATGGATACAATTTTAGGAACAAAATTAATGAAAATATTTTTTCTTTCCCTGATATATGTGCGACTGCGCAGAGTACAAAAAAATGAAGAAAGATTATTAAATTTCTTATATTTAATAACTTTCCCAAAAAATTACAAGTTGAGAAAAGTTTGGGGGAAATATTTTTTCTCATTTATTGTAGTTAATAACAATAATTTCCAGTATCTCAAATCAATTGAAGTTAAGTTTATCAGCTTGACTTTTTTTTACTAACTGTTTGAGGTTCTATTTGATTTATGCTACAGTTCTAGCAGTTTTGAATTATTTGTAATGTGTTTGTCCTTAGTAACGTATAATGAGTTCTAAAGAATAGTCTTTTATAACTAAATAGACTTTTTTGCTTCGTACTATAAACAGATGGGGGAATACTGGGCTGTCTTATTACTACATTTAACCCCGTTAAATGATTTAAATTAATTCCTTATTAGGGTCGAGCACTGAAGCTGTTCGAGGGCTGTAATTTTAATGAGACCGATATTCCGCTAAGTAATTTTCAAAGCCAATGACTAGGTCTTTGATTTCTACACATCAAGTCTTATGCAACAATAAGATTTCAACCCACGATCCAACAACGTCCGCCATGAGTTTGTCGACCATGATGGAAGAACTATCGTAGCTTTAGACAAACGTAAAAGCAGCATTTACTATGCTATACAAATTATATATTATGTTCATTGAATTTTCATATTGCCGTTCGACTGTAGTCTTCTTAATTTTGTCCTATATTATAGGATGCATTTTGTTAGTTACTATCTTAATATGTTTTTACGATTGTTATAGTAAAAATAATTTCTATATATTTATTTATTATCCAAATTTATTACATGATATGTTGTCGTATGTTTTTAATAAGAATTGTAAGTGGAGAAAATAAATAAATAGCTTGGTAGGAAATTTAGTTCTAACTTGGAATCTGGACAAATCATGCTAAATAATTATTGTGTAGATTCAAAAATTGAAGGCAAATTCCTTTTTAAATTCATGCGTCAGAAATATTTACATTTGTTTATTTTTGGTTTAGTAAATAAAAATTATTTCAACAAAATTCTCCCCTAATTTTACCTTGATCATATTCAAATTCAGAGTATCCGAAACATTTAAAACTTTTCTCACAAATAAAAATAAGGCAAAAAATGAAAGTAAACGTTTGAAATGGAATGAATAATTTTGATAACTGATTCAAATATTTACAAGCGACACTGTAAAAAGGGGAAGAATTTTACTCATAAAATTTAATTACATATCCACTTTTAAAAACTGAATAAAATTTTAAATAAACAAGAATTAAACATTCGCGGAAACTTCTCCGGGAAGAATGAAATAAATTGAATATAAGGAAAGTAATGAAAACAATTGCAAATTTAAGCATTATAAAGATTATATCACAGCTTCATAATCGTTAAGTTTCAATGTTGGAAATGAAGCAGAATTGCACACAGAAATATCACTGGGAATTCATATAATGAAAGCTACTATAAAAAATATCCATCTGTTTATAAAAAACGTATTTTAGAAACTCTCGTTTATAAGTTGTAACAAATCTAGTTTCTGATGAAATATGGTTAAATGTGCTGCTATCTGATGATCGGCATCTAATGGTTTCATCTGAGAAAGCTTGACGCAGAAAGCACAAAAACATAAGAATTCATAAATATAAATACCTGCTCAGAAATCGTAACAAAATTTAAATAATGGCTTACAAAGAGGATGCATATAAACTGCAAAAAAATGTGGCAAATTAATAAATAAAAAGTGTTTTACACTTAAGTGCTCAAAAGTCTTCGACTAAGCAAAACAATTACTTAAGAACTAAACTAATGTTGAATTTTGAATACAATGCAACACTCCATCAAATTAAAATAATTGTAAAGTAATTATATGTAAAACTAGGGGGAATATTTTAAAAGAAAAAGGGAGAATGAAATAAAAACCATTCTTTTTAAACATTATACTGTTAATGTTACAGAAAATAACTCTTTATTTAGTGTTATGGATATCGAAAAGAATAAATGTCTAAATAAGGATTTTAAGAGAACCCTATAAGTTAATTGCGTACTGTAAAACTCGTAACACTGAGATTTTGCGTAATTTTTATAAATAATTCTATGGTTTTCGAATACATTTTCGTCAAAAGGTGTCGCTGGAGTTGCTTGTTTTTCAATTTAACTGTATTTCGATAATGTTAATTTTATCATAACATTCCTTTGTAATAGAGGGTAAGTACCTAAATATTATATTTAAAATTTTAATTCAAAAAATCTTAGATATTCAGCATCTAGTAATTATGCAATTTGTGTACAAACATTTTTTGAGTTCAATGCCAGTTTTCATTGATCAAAGAAAGTTTCATCGTTTGCAGTTAAATACAAAATTCCTTTCTTTGTTGACACTAAGTAATGAAGGTTTTCCTTTTGAACTAATTAGGAAGAACAAGTTCAAAGTTAGTCAAAATGTCATGAATATCTTTAAGCATAATTGACATATTGATGAATTTCTCAATTCATGTTGCATTTACACTGCAATGAACGTAACAGGAAAAAAATTTTAAGCGATTCACTCTTTAACAAATATTAACAAATACAGCTAGAAGCTATTTCGCCTCTCTATTCTTTTTATTCCAGTTTTAGAGAACATTTCTATGTATTATCCGTCGAGACCGAAGTTTCTAAAAGAGCACTTTCCAGACCAGAAAATAGCTTGAGGTGACTACTTAAGATTGCTTATCAAGACAAGTGGCACTAAAACAGGTTTAAGAACTTAATTGTGTGGAAAATGGACTGCTGTAAGGTCTTTGAAGATTTTATTTGAATCCTAACTTTCGTTTGAATACTTACGACAAATTTTCCATTTCTTTAAGGTAGGAATCAAATTCTATTAAGAGCTTTAAATATTGTGAGAAAAGTGACATAGTTCTGCTTTTTATACACCAGCTTCAATTTGCTTATATTTTATGGTTGTGCGTTTCCTAGTATTAACAAACGTTCATTCAGATTTTACTTAATTCTAGTGATGGGAAAAAACATGACTAAGAAAATTAAAAGTAACGTGGAGACAATCACTGAAATAGTATTTTCTTTAAAATATATTAACATGTGATCCTAAAATACGTACATTATAAGTAAACCTTATTCTGGATAAAAAGGATGTTTACTTCACGCTTACTTCTTTTTTAACATATAATATAAGGAAATCAAAATTTTCAGGGACTAATCAAGTTTTAAAATTTAGAGGTATATTCAAGATTGAAATTTTTAGCAAACATACCACTTCTTATCATCAAACATGAAGTCTAGATGCTATTTTGATAAAAATTATTCCTATAAGTTTTTAAGCTTTAATATCGTACTTAAATATTTAAACATAAAACTCATATTCAAATTAAAAGATTAATTAAAAATAAGCAATGTAGAAGTTTTATAGATTTAAATTTATTTAAATAAAAATACATGCCGGAGGGTTTTAAAATTGAGTATTATACTCTAGATATTTTGTAGATGAGTGTAACATAAAAACAAATAAAATGATATTGCAAAACTTTTTTCAATCGTTTTTGTCTTGCCTAAAAATTTAGAGCATAAGAATAAATAATATAATAATTTAATATATATATAATGTACTTTATTTTAGAGAAAAACAAAGAGGATAGTTATTGTCTTTCAAAATCTACCTTAGCCTTTAAAATGCCATGTACACCATGGGGTACACCTTGTTCTACTTTTTAAATCATCTGTTTTCTATCTGGGAGTAATTTTCCTATTTTTAGAAAATATGTTTGTCCTTTGTAGGTCAATTCAAAAAGTAATTTTTCGTTAAGTCTTGCATGTTTTTCGTGAGATATAGATAAAGATATTAGGTTAGTCTAGCAAGTAATTTAATTTTATTGAAAAGTAAATCTATGGTGACAAGGTACATCATAAAACAAGAAGATAAGGCCACATAAAATAATCGAAAAGCCATTGTTTTATGACGATAACGTAGAATTTTATTTAACCCTCAAAACAGTCAACATTCTACAATGTGTTGATTCAACTAGGTGCTGATAGGTAGTCTGAGGTTTCTGGTACCAGAAACATATCAATTGGCAAATTTCAAGTTGGTAAAAGAGAATTACTTCGAAGCCAAGACAGAACTTGATACTCAAGAGACATTTTCCCGAACCGTGGAAATCATGATACAAACATTAAATCCACATAAAAAGAGAAAAAGATGCAGTAAACTACTCAAATTGTCAAAGCTTAACCTTTCAGGACCGAAGAAAGAAATAAACGTTTTCCCTGCCTCGCACGTTCCGAGAGTAAACGCACTCATGGGGCCAAGCGAATTTCATTGCTAACCCTAATTTCATTTAAAAATTTATATAAAATCTTTAATGCATTCAAATACGTTAAAATTTGCAATTTACTAGCATCGATTATATCTGAATATACAGTACAAGAATTTTCGCTATATTTTATAAAAAAAATTGCAAATTAAAAAAAAAATGTTTTCATTTTAATAAAAAAAGTACTTTTTCACTCATTTTGCCATGATGATTTAAATAAAATAGACGAAAAATACCATTTGGTAAATCCCAAACGATAAATTTACTATCACATAGATTTGCTTAGGCTTGAATGAAATTTTTTAAATAACAGATAATTTTTAATTAATGCTTATAACTTTCTTAGTATCACATTGGAACTATGTTTTCTGTTCTTATGGTTATGATAACTCTGGTAGTAATAACAACGAAAAAGAATCGTTTGTTCTTACTGAATTAAAAATGAATCAGTAAGAACAAACGATTATTTTTTTTGTTATAAATGAGTCGCCGCTTTTGTTTTATGAATACCTTCTTTTTAAGCTTTTTTGAAAATAAAATCCATTGCTGTAATAATGAACCAAATAAAAATAAACGAAACTTAAATAAATAATGAAACTAATACTATGAATGTCCCATGCCCAATGTGCTAATAACTTTTCAACTTAGTCAAAATATAAACGTAAATCCGGAGCGCAATAAATCACGAACATTTAAATGTTCAATTCTCTGGAAAGAGTTAAACATGGACAGTTGCTTACATTCATAAATATTCCGGATCTAATTTTTAAAAAAAACTCAAAGCCGAAAGCACATTTTGGAGAGCAAAGTTTTGTAAAACATCATTTGAAAAAGAACGAACTTTAAGCGCCATCTAGTGCCTAGTAAAAATTAATATGAAAATGTTCTAAACTCGAATCACACTTGCGTGATAATGAGCTTTTACAGCAGGGAAAGCGCAACCTATATATGGTATCGTAGGGACCTGGAGGAAGAAACGCGTGATCACATATGCGTGACTGTGGTCCTGCACGGGTTATAAGTAAATGAATGACTTCAGAAAGGAAAATAAGGATCTCAAACAAATCAAACGTGTATCTCCTTTGAACATCCCTTTAAATGAGAGTGTTTGTTAAACTACCGTATATGCATCATATGAGGTTGAGAAGTAGCTACCGACACGTGTTGTAATTCAATAATGGCCTATCGAGAGTGTGGTTTATCATTCTGTGATATTACTACTCGCTTAGATTAGAATTCAACGATAGATATATGCGGATATGAATAACATGAGTTCACGAGAGTCATTTTGAATGCAAAACCAGATTTTAACGGTTCTTTGTGACTAACCACGAGAGGACATACATGTTGTCACGTCGGGCTAAAAAATAGCCATCGCGGATCTTAAATCAAGAAGTAGGGAGGTTTTCAGCACGCCAAGTATACGAATGGACAATGTGGTGATGTCAGAAGTACTAACTGTTTTCACAGTTACAGATACCGTGGCTTCATTTAACATTTCAAAATACAAACGCAGGGTTGATAATGGTAAGTTCAACTACGTGTGGCACCCCGTAGTCTTTTCAAATGGATAATGCTACCATGTTCCACATAGCCATGAATGGATGCACCGAAATGCACGCACTGAGCCTTGTAGCATCCCATATTGTATATTAGACTGCACTTGGTATGATGTTATGGGCAGCTGTTGGGTACATAACCTAAATGGAAAGCATAATATTCATCAGGTAGTAAGGACAGTGGATGTAAGCTAACATAAATGTCTCGGGAGCATCTTCTTTGAAAAAACAACTTATAGTCCCGTATCGCTCGTTGTTTCCCGAAGTGGCGCTACGCCGAGGGTGTTCGACTGTTATCCTGACCAGAACGTTCCGTTAAATTTCCTATGCAGAAAACATAGGTTCATCTATTCCAGAAACATTGAACTCCAGCTCCTACGATTCATAAGTGAGGCATTAACTTGAAGCTGTGGAAGTTACTTACCAATATCTATCACCCAAGTATCTTCCCCAATCTTTCAACTAGATGCCTGTGTGGGTTGGAACAGTTTATCATCCAGATGAAACAACTGCGTATACTATTTTTGTGTGTACAGAGTACACCCGAAGTTACGTACATCCTTAATGAATTATTTTCTTCCTCTGCTATATAAATTAAATTAAAAGTTTTGGTACTTGCTTTTAGTCTTGGTTTTGCAAACATAATAGTCATCAATTTATCTTTAATTATATTAATATCAAATAGAACAATTCCATTGAAACTTTAGTACTTGAAACTCTCTTTTATCCCTGAACAGTTTTGAACATTTAAAATAAAAACACATTTTATATTATATAAATAATTTGAAGAGATTATGATTTATGTTACTAAATAAATTACAAAAGATGATGTTTGAAACTAAGAATCAGAGGCTACCATAACAACATATATTACTGAAAATGTGGTTCTGCGTGCTTGTCTACATATATTGTCATTTCAATCCAATTTTTATTAAAGTATTTCACACACACACAAGATCTTCATTATTTTGTATATTTTTTTTAGATATAAGTAAGTGTATGCATTATTTTTCTTTTTTTAAATAAAATAAAATTGTCTTTAAAAGATTGTGTTTAGGCATTTATTGAATTCGTTATTTAAAAAGTGGTGTTAACTATATTTTAACGAAAGGTGATGTACCATAATTTGCATTATAAATATAATATGCATTTGAATTTCTAAATTGCGACATAAATTTTCCAAAATTATTTTGATTATGACTATCTGATAAAGTTTTAATTAACTATTCAGTCTAATAATTCATGCTATTTTTATACTCTTTAAGACATACAAATTGAATCACGATGAAAGTTTGTAACGTTTTTTAGTTGGAATCTGTTTTAGTACATATCTGTATTTGTCGATAATTTGGTGTGTGAGTTTTTATTTTATAATCATTTTAATATTTAATAGAAATCCCCTACAGAAAAGAGATTTAATTAGGCTCAATTTTGCATTACATATTTTTCTCAGTGGTAAAATATATACATCTAAGCTATGATATAGTTTTACATTTTGTTCTTGTACCATAGTTATTCCTTAGATACAAATATACACTGAAATTTACTAGAAATTTTAAGAAAATGAGATTCTTTAAATAAAAATATGCATAAGTTTGGTAACGAAGAAGTTATTTCTTAGCTAAAAAATTGTTTACAAGATGGATGGAATGACATAGCATATAGAATGGCTGTCGCTTGCTATATTTTACTACATATATATGCAACAAAGTTTATAACAAAAGAAAATTTTCATTTCATTTTGTAATACATTCGATAAAATGCCAAATTTATGAGTTTTAGAATAAATTAAATATTCAGGTAACTTATATAAGGGTGCTAAACTTAATATTTTTTGAAAATCACTTGAAGTTGAATATTTTGTTACTAAGCATTTGATACCTCAGAAGTTATTTAGAAAGTCTTTCAAAAGTCTCCCAAGTGTGTTTTAACAAAGTCAGCGTTTTAGTGAACAAATGGCACTCTCGTGTATTTTCGATTTCTGCTTACGTTGGATTTTATATTGCAGTTTCATTAAACATCTGAAGCATCAGTAAGAATGACAATATAGCTTCCTACTCAAAGGGTTTCTGTTAATTAATTTTTAGCCCGTTTTTTCATGTGCTTTGAATATATGCTTTAAATCTCGCAGTTATCTCTTCATTTACTTATATTTTGAGAAAATTTTTTCTTTAACGATAAATAAACCACTTTAAAATGCCCCAAAACAAATTCCTGAAAACTAGTTTTAAAAAATGCTACTGTGTGTGTGTGTGATAATTTTACTAATGATAAAGTATTCCTAAAAATGATTTACGTAAATATCTTTCTGCAGGTAGTTACATTTAATCTATTTCTTAATCAGTGCTGATATACAGTCAAACTTTGTAGAGGAAAAAAAGAACTATTTCCATAAAATCTGGCCAGTAACATGCAATGGTTTATAACTCACAGCTATACTTTCAGGCTGTATTTTTTTATAATTTTTAGGTATTTCACCGTAAAACGCGCACCATATCCTTTGAGAAGAAATCTGAAATTTATGAGTGTAATGTTCTTGCGTTTTGAAATCCCATCCCTTTAAAAAAATAGCGAACTTCTAGAACTACAACCCTTAAGCTCATTAGGTATCGCTTTTTTTAAATAAAAAATCTACCAATCTACGCAGGTGTCTAATTTTTTTAAGACTCATCTTTTGTTCCTTTTTAAACCATGTATCCGACGCACCCGTAAATTTTTATTATATTTTTAATGAAAAAGGGCCGTTATATGTATACGCAGTAGTTAACGGTAAACAGCTTTTATTGTTGTTTCAAGTTTCTTTTTCTAATGTCGTGCTGCTTGAAGAGACATTTTGATTGATGGTTGGGTTGTCGAATCAGTCACTTTTCACGCCAAGTGTTTTCTTGCCAAATCGATAAAAGCGCCAAATCTAACACCCCTTTCCACTTTTGTATCAGGGAGAGAGATGTCAGATTGTTGTTTGGTAGGGTTGCTACTCCAAAACTTAAAGCTGATAAACGCGCCAAATTAGCAATTTTTCTAAATTTGGCGGACCAGTGGCTGATTCGACAATTTCACCTGATTGATAAATGTTTAGAAAATAAAGAATCGTTTGTATTTTTTTTCTGAAATGCATTGTACGAACTACGGGGATAATAGTTGTTTTTCCGTTGTGGAATTATTGATGAAAAGAATAATTTTTCTGAAATAAATGCATATTTTGGCTATCGAGTGTATCGACAAAAAATATAAGCACGTTGAAACCTCACCTTTATATAGGTTGATTGTTTTTTCGTAATTATATATATAACAATACTCATATTATTGAATCAATAAGAAGTAGTATGTGTTGTGGCAAAATTATTACTTGGGGAAAAAAAGGCATTTATATCGTATTTGATAATTTTCATTTTGATAGATGAAAAAAATGGCAGTCTTGGAGCAAAATTGACTGATGCCTTATTGTGAATGTGGCTCTTATAAAAGTGTACAATGTATTACGTTTAAGATTAGAATTCCATTTGTGACTTTTGATTTCTTTCGTAAAAAGAAATTTTATGGATCTTCTCATTATTTAATCTCCTGGAACATTTTGTATTTTTGTATCCTGTTTTTTTACGTGGTATCCTTTACCACTTTAAAATTAATTCTCTTGGAATTTGGGAGCGACTGGTGGGACAGCATCTGTATTTTTTTAAAAATATATTTGTATTCTTTTTCTCTTTTTTTTGGGTAAATACACTTCTATTTTTATTATTTTTATTTTAATCATCCTTTGATGAAATTTTTTTTTGCCGTATTTATCATCTATGGTTTTTTAAAACTTCCCATCTATTCTCTAGAAGACTCTTGCGCCCTAATGAGGTATCATTTGGTATTTGCAAATTCTTTTTTTTGTATTAATAAAATTATTTCTCAAAGGATCATGATCTGGTATTCAAAGCTCATTGGGTCATCCTGATTAAGTAAGTAAATTTAACTGAAATATCGAAAACTTTTAAAATAATTTTTGCCACGCTGATAGCAATAACGATAACCTCCTAATTTTTTTTTATCCTGATGCTCGAGAGAATCAACTGTGTAGTTATTATACAGCTATACGCAAAAGCCCTCTGCATAACTACAATGCGAAATTAGATTGCTTAAATGCTACAGTATATATTGTAACATCAGATAAAGCCCATTTTTCCCCTTCAATATTATTAAAGAATGTTTAAGGTTGTAACAAGTGGCGTGAAATCTTCAACTGTTAATCTGAAAATTTAATTCCAAGAAATTTTGTAAGTTTTTAAATCTGAATTTTATTTTAAAAAAATCTTATTTAAAAAGATTCTCCCGCCCTCTTGTCCAGAAGGTTTACCTCACCATGACAAAGGGGAGTCCCTGGATAGAATGGGTGATGTTATTCGAATGTTTACACCTGGCAAGACCACATTCTACTTTTCTCAGCTAAGGTATTCAGGGAAGCGCTAAGTCAGTCTACAATGGTTGATACGTAAGAGTACGTAACTACCAGATTACAGAAGCTGCCTGTTTTCCCCAAGTGCTCTGCTGAACCCAAGGCATTGGCAACAATAATGAAAAAGGAGTGACTCTTTGCATATAAGTACTTTTGTAGGAAATATCTTACGCACAAAAAACTAACTCTTATAAAATTTTCATTTTTTAAATTCTTACTAAAATTTCAAAGAAGGGTTCAATGCACCTATATCTCAAAGCCCATGGGCACATGTTTAAAGTATTAAATTTAATTTATATTTAATTCTCTCTTAAGATATCTAAAAATTCCAAATATTGAAATATTAGTTAAGAGAGTGATCTTCGTTGAAAATACGTGACTTGCATTTTCAAATTCTCGCCCCCTTTAAACCTTTAAAAATTACATAAGGCTGTGGTTTTCATTATATGGATGCAATTAAATCAATGACAATATAAGATGTGACTACTTCTATAAATTCAACCGTTACTCACAGTTTTTAAGGCGTAGATTACTAAGATTTTTTTAACGAAGAAAACCTTCAAAAATAAATACAATCTTAAAGACAGAATAATATAGATACACGTATACTGTCTGAATAGTTTAGAAGATTTTAGAAAGAACTTTCATACCCATGTATTGTTTTAATTATTTTTTTTCTAATAAATATATTTGGATTGATGGCTTAATGCCATTGATAACATTATATTTACAAACATAATTATACTTGTAATACAGAAGGTCGTATGTACACAATGGGAACGATTGATAGTTAATATTCATCCATTTATGCCGTATTTTTTTTGTGGGACGATTTGATTATATCTGATAGTCATGATGTTTAACAATAACTCTAGCTCAAATTTACCATGAAAAAAAAACTGTTTTCTTAATACTGGAACGCTAAATTTACTCCTTTCTTTTTGTAACGTTTCCCAAAGTCCATTAAGGTATCTGTACACATTCGAAGAAAATTTTTTTGAAAAACTGTAATATTTGCTATTAAAATATTTTTTACTGATGAAACATAACTTGAAACTATTAAAAATACATTTAATATTTTACTTATAGCACGAAAAAAAATTTAGAGAGAAAAACATAGTGAAAATTGTAATTAAATTCATTGTTAGAATAACACACATAACTCAAATGAAAAAACAAAAATATCACTTTTCTGTAAATTTGATGTTGATCATAATAACATTTTTTAGGGCTGGTACTATTTTCTTATGATAATCAAATTATTACAATTTTTATCAAGGTTCGAGTAAAAGACATTGAAAAATCACTAAAAAATTATTACGAGACATTATAAACACTTTAGTTACTGAAAACAAATCAACTCTCTATAATCATGGAAATTCTTTAGGGTTCTTTAAATCTATAAAATAAATTTACTTATAAAATTTAAACAAATTTGGTTCACAACTTTTTCTGATATTTACGTTGTCAGATGCCAAACGTTAAAAAAATGCATTTTGAGATAAATCAGAAATAAACTTTAAACTGCAATTTTTAATATTAAACACAATTAGATATACTTAAAATGCCCTGATTTATAAATAACACCTCTTTACTCTCTAAAACATTGATTTTTTCCCCTGTTGCTTTTAAAATTTTCTACGCTGCTTTACATTTGGTGTTGAATGACTTTCTGCATCGTTAATTCTATTAACGTAAAGATATTTGTACAATTTTAAAGTAAAATAACCAGGAGTTATATTAAGTTTTTTTTAAATGTCAACACAACCCTTGTACCCATCATTAAATTGTATAACAGCATCCAATGCACAGATTTTAAAGTTTTGAGGCACACGAAAACTTCTTTCGGTACTTTCTGCCACATAATGCCATTAAAACACTCATTTGAGTTTTGCATTTTGCCATGCAGGCATTAAGTAAGTAGTTCTTTGGTACATAATTCTAAATATTTAGGCTTAATCATGTTTAACATTTCATTAGGTTTTTGGCCACAAGATAGTGCTCGCTGGTAGTAGCAGCAACTATCTTTTCCGATGGGACACTGTCCATACATGGGTTTCTTGGCACTTGATGAGCGATGAAACAGGGTCGCAATAACATTTTGTTGAAGACCGGAGATGTTTCCAATATTGCTACGAACAGCAATCCCATAATAGTTTTGCAATCGGTCAATAAAAGAGTCAATGAGTTTACTTTACCAGACAGATTTTTATTTTTCGACTTTAGTTTGCGCAATCTCGCACCTACTCTCTTTTGAACATGACCGATGCATTCATAGTTTTGTGACACTATCTTTACCAGAAGTATCTTTGACACTGATAAAGCCCTTGGAATCCCCGTCACCATAATATTGTGCATATTTAAGGCCTCGATTCACAATAGAACGTTGGAAGATTCTAGTTGCACCAACAGCTTCCATTTTTAACGCAGAACCTTGAAAATTGCTATGGCATACGTGATCTGCTGCAAAAGTTTCCGATTCAATGCTTTTAGGCATTTTAGAAATATTTCTGCAGATGGGGCAATATGACGACATTATTTCAATGTCCACTACTTTACCAGTGCCAACTGACAAAGCTGCGACGCACCCATTCATGGAAGTGTAACCCTACGCTGCCATTTCCGTCCACTGAAACACCCACATTCAACTATTTTATTTTTAGAAGGATGTAGCACTAACAGTTCAGAAGCTGTTGTTTGCATTCACTAACTTCTGAAATCACAGACATGAGTTTGTTCTCATGATTAGTGTACGCAGTTTTACTGAGCCTGGGTAAATTTAACGTACCACATAATTTAAACCCAGCAGAAAAACTTTTACCAATTTGTGTCATACCATAAGCAATTATTTTTTTACTTTAGAACAGTTTAAAGTTTTCTTTAAACTAGAAAACCCTGATAACAAAATTTGAGCACAAACTATACCTTTAATCCTCAGAAAGCAGTAAGCTTTCTTCGAAACATCTTGGGCAACAAAATTGTAAGAAAACATTTAAGAGTACATCAATATCTAAAATTCTATATCCAGTATGTATTTCATGCTCATACTCTTCCATTTCTTCATCAAAAACAACAGGCATTTTGATCTTTGAAGAACTTGCGTTGGTGGATATTGAGCTGCAATTTTTGGAAATTTGATTAGTAGATCCCTTACCACGAAATTATCGTTTTCTCTTGGTATTAATTCTACGTTTTAGATTTCCTATTTTAAATGAAAAAAATTAAAATTTTCAGCAATCAAAAAGGATTTAACAGAAATTTCTAAAGTGCTGCGCAATCGTAAGCAAATATAAACAAACAATAACACACTCTCTTTTCCTGCCAGTTTCTGGATAAAAATATTAGTAAAAACCTGTTGCCAATTATATTTTTGAAGATTCTGAAAACTCAAATTCATATTTTAAAGTGTATAAATTTTCTACTATTGCATATTTAAACCATACTTTATAAAATAAAAATGTAAACAAACATTATTTTCAACTTCCGGAATGTAGACTCGTACTTCCGGTTTCAAAAAGTAGCTACCGAGTAAAATTCAAATCACCATAACTTCAGTTCTAAATTAGATAGAAACAAAATTTAAGCACAGTTCAAATTGTTAAATAAAATCAAAATTCAAAAATCGAAAATTTTGGTAAAAATGACGTTTTGAAGGTGTATGGATACCTTAACTGTGTTCTCAAATGCCGTATTCCTAAGACTAATAACAAACCGAAATCACAAAAATCCATTGGAGGGGCCTCAGGAGATTTTACTGGTATTTCATCAAATGGGATGCACCTTATTCATTGTTTATGATTCTTTTTTTTTTTGCTAAGCAAGAGGCAGATGATATAGGCGTGTGACTAGAAGATTTGTCCGTATGAAGCTCAACTTTATTAATGTGCTTTCCGTATAAAGCTGATATTTGTTTTTCAATAATTAGTTATGAAATAGTTTGCTGATAATATAGCGAATTAATGTTGGCTCTTATTTTTAATTGGCTATTGTAACAAAATCATCAATTATAATGAATCTCTGAGAACTTTGCTGTACACTGACGAGGCGTTTCTGACAGTCATTCCTGTCAGTTAAGCAATAGAAAATTGATTTTCTTTCATTACAGTCACTTCAATATACCCATGCCTCATCGAATGTTATCACAAATTTTCATTTTTCAGCAGCGAGGTGTTTTTTATATATTTTTCTATAATTTGTTTTCTATCAGCAATATGTTTTAGCAAAAGCAGATAAAATTTAGTATTACACATAGTGTTTAATCTTAAATGATTTTACTTACAGTGCCAGAAGACATTCCTAGTTTTGACACAATCAGAGACACAATACTTTCTTGATAGTAGCATGCATTATAATAGTTTTGGGATGATGTTTCGTGGTCAGGTTTTCATTTTACTTTCAGATAGACTTTTTTTCTCCTTTGAAATTTAATATGTTATAAATACCATCTTTAAAATGCAATAATCGAGCTTTTTACACGGTTTTATTATCTGTTGATTCGAATATTTCTCCATGAAAAGCGCAGTAACGTAACTTTCTTGTCATTTATCACTTTTAGGATCGACTTTCATATAAATTTTTTTATTTTACATTTCAATCAAAAGAAATCATTAGCATATCATTATCCTGAAAATGCCACAAATTTATCTTAAAATGCAGACAAGAAAGTAAGTTACAAAATCGTTTTTATGAAGTGAGAACGACCTTCTATAATATCACCGTTAATATATTATAGAATTATAATAACATTAGTTAATATACAAATCCAACTCTTAAAACAAAATACATACGTAAAAATAACTTTTTAATTAGAATCGTTAGCATGGATTCATTTTCATTCTTTTTCCGAAGACTTGCTTCATTTCTCCTTGAAAAACCATCCGCAAACTTTCAAGTGAGACAGAAAGAGTTATCTCTTTTTCGCTTTGTCGGTCATGGTTACAGTGGGGAGAAAAATTGTTTCAATGGATAAAAAATAGCTTTCGTTTCGATGGCTGTCCTGGAAAATTCTTGTTATGGCAGCTGATAGATTATTTCATATATAACTAAAAACTTTTCTTTTGATGTATCCTCATTCTGTATTTTGATTACAATTTTCTATGTAACTTTCTTCAGTTTACGTTTAATTAATCCAAATATATTTGCTTTCCTTACAATTTATTTATTTTTCAGAGCAATTTTTAAAATAATGGATAAAATTAAAACAGAAATGATGAGTTCTTATTACTTTTTCCTTATAAAGAATTTATGTAGAGGAGAAAAGTTACTGATAAAAAGTTTACGAAACATAATACTGTTCTGTTTGAGTAGTAGGAAAGCATTCAACAATTATTGTTTTTCTTTTTCTTTTCTAATATTTTCACATCTATTATATCTATTATAAATGAATTATACTAAAAATTATACTTTATGTACTGCGTTTACCACGCACCGTACGTGGCCGCAGTAGTTTACTTGTTATTATTACGGACTTGTGACCAGAGAGTAAAATGAGTTTGAGCTCAAGTACATCTAAGGTTCCGTCGTGTAGTGAGGCCAAAGCACTTGAATTGAAATGGCTGAAAGTCCTACAGTTGGTATGGTGTGGAAGTTTGGAAAGTGGATGCCAGTGCAGGTGTTGTCCTGGTTCCTTAAGTATCACGAATACCCCTCATGTTTCTTTATATTGCAACGTGAATAAGCAAAAATCACACATTTTATTTCATCTGAAAGTAAACATTTAATGTAAATGCTACAAATATTATTAGTTGCATTTACATTATTAGTCTAATAAGATGGAAATAGTTATTAAGTGAACATTTCTTTTTAAAAGAAAAAAAACATATAATTCCTTTTTATACGTTAAAGAGAGTACAATAAAGTTTCAATTTGACGTAACGCTTAAGAATTTGCATAATAAATATATTATTCATTTGTATGATTTTTCAAGATATATCAATTAATAATCGGGATATTAAACTCACAATAAAAAAAATTCCTAGTATTTCCGCCATTTTCCGCTAAAGGCCATAATTTAATGCATCATTAATAAATATTTATCCTTAGCAAAAATTGTATACAAACAAACCGCTATTAAAAATGTGTTAGGAGAAAGAAAGTAAAGTTCCGCAAAAAGAGTTTTCATCAAAAAGTTTGCCTCTTTATTTTGTAAGAATATTCCACCTAGGTTGTTATTAAATTTCGTTCAACTACTTATATTAGTTATTGCCAAATACCCATATTGAAATTCTATTTATGGGAGAGATAGCCAAACTGTTATTAATCATCTGACCTTCCATAATTTCGTTGTTGATTTGGGTAAGAAAGAGCCAATAATGTGTAAACACAATAAGCATTTCTGAAGTTCTTATTATGGCTTATGCAAATCTTTGTTCTGTGGTCCTGCGTTGATAATTAAACTAGCTTTAATGATTTCAGTATCAGATTGGAGCTTGATAAGATAAGAATGTTTTTTATTCTTCTTCTTATAAGAGAGTTTTTTACCTTTCGATTAGAGATAATTAATTTGGATTTATTTGACTCTAGAATCTGCCTTTACACTTTTAATATCTTTGAAATGAAATATGTTTTAATTATGAAAATGTAAACATATTAAAATGAAGGAGTTTTAACAAATTATTTCAGGGAATATAATTAATTATAGAGTGTGAATTTTCAATCTTAATTCCCTAAAAATTAAATGTTTGAATGAGGAAGTTGAAATAACATTAAATTGGTGAATAATCATTACTCCTCCCCCTTTAAATTCACAACATAAAACATCAGTGCCCTCCAACCTTTTTATTGCCTAGGACTGGTCAATGTTTGATAATTTTACCATGGCCCACTGAGAGTCGGGGGTTGATTTTTTATGATTTAGAATGTTTTGATTTAATAATTTTAATTTAATTGTAGTTAAAATGCCTTCAGAACAAAATATAGTTACACCAAAAATTGTATATAAAGTGATTTAACATGGAATAATAAAGCGATTGCCATGGAAAATCACTCAAACCCAGAGATATACACCAAAGCAAATGAAGTAGAAATAACTTAAGATTCCATGGACGTTTCGGTACTATTTGATTCTCGGAGCGGTAACGGAACTCGGAGTTTGGGACCCCTGTGATAGACCATTAACTAGTGATAGGTAGTTTTTATTTCAACAGGCACTGGAGAAAAAATACTAGGCGAATTAGCAAACTCTTAATTTCATAAAAAGTGAATTAATTTATGGAGTGTAGATTAGAGTGTATTTTCATAGATTTCTTGAAGAGTTAACGATTTCATTTTGGCGGACTGTTTACTTTGGTAACTGAGGAAACATGAAATTCGCATTAGTTCTGCTACAAGATCACGTGATATCTAGACTTCATTGTTATTCATAATTTAAAACCAGCAGACGTTTTTAAAAAGACAGACAGTATTTTTAGAAAAATTATTAATTTGTTTTTCATGAAAAATGAGAAATTGAATCCAATTCTTCAATTTGATATGTTAATAGGATGCTTTTGGGAGATTTTTAATGATTTGTGTAATGTGTGTTGATGTCGTGAGGAATTTCATTTGTGAATATACTGCGTTCTTAATTTGAATTTTAAAATTTTATAGGGGTTTTTTTTTATTTCTATATAACCATTTCAAAGATTGGTGCATCATCTTTAATGCTTTATGATTCTGTTATATTACGCACTTAGTTGTTTTAGAATTTTAAAATTTTTAAGGTTACATCTTTCAAAATGCAATGGCGAATAGCTTATTTGTTTAAGTATTAACTTTTTTTAAAATTTTAAATTTTTGAGAATTTTGGTATTTCCAGATTAGCGTACCAAGTTGCAGTAGGGGAGAAGGTTGGAGCCATCAAACTAGTTTCAACCAACTTGTCGATTTTAAGTCCAAGGTCGCATTTGGATATTTTAAAATTGTTATCTTATAAAGTTTTTATTTTGTCTGAAAACGTTGGATCTTAAAAAATTTTTATATTCGCCATTGATATTTTAAAAAGGGATTTTGTATTCTAGGATTCATGTAATTTCGAATTTTTGCTTAATTATTGAATTGTGTGATTTATTCATATATATTTAAATATACACACACACACACAGATATATATATATATATCCAAACTCTTTGTGTTTTCTTGGTTGGAACGGGTAGTTCTGGGACCACCCACGTACGATATATATTGCTTCAGAATGTAATAAAGTATCTTAATATTTTGTGTCATACCTCTTTAAAAATACTTTGAATATACATTCCACTGAACATACCAACAAGCAAATAGCTATGATTTATTTAGGATGAATGCAATTTTGTTTGAAGCATCGATTATAACTATTACTATAGCAGTGATCAAGTGAAGATTTTATTGTAAGCATATTTTATTCAAAAGTAGTAAGCTGAAGTTAGAAATCTTTGAATCATTTTTTTAAATACTTCAATTCAAAAAGAGACTGGAAATAAAGTTAAAAAAATCATAGTAATAAATCAACTCATGTAATCGTTTCAAGACTTTTCCTCTTTGTTGGAAAAAAGCTAAAATTATCCTGATTTCCAAAATTAAGAAGTCCGTATCCCTGATTTAGACAACCTTAGGTATATGAGTTTACTGTCAACTTTAGGTAAATGTTTTGAAAGACTCATTATCAACAGCCTGTTGTTTACACAAAGATAATTTTTTTAATAAAAACCAATTTAGTTTTATGCTACAAAAATGCACCGAGGACGTCTGGGTGAAACTTAATTAAATTGTTTTAAAAGGAAAAAAGAGAAATTTTCCTATAATCCTGGTTTTCTTGTATATTAAAGGAGCTTTTGTGATAATGCTTGATGGCCTGGTATTCTGAGCCTTTTAAAAAGATCTAATATCCCTAGCAACTTAATCGCCGTAATTTCCAGCTTCTTGAAGGATATATCTGTGACTTTATCTGTAGGTCATTCCACAAAAGAGAGGTTTTTGAACAATGGATGTCCTCAGGGATCCATTTCTGGGCCTTTTCTCTGGAACATCATTATAAATGATTTTTTAGAAAGAATCTTGGCTTATTCTTGTGAAACGATTGCTTTAGCCGACGTCTTACTTCTTTTTTTCCAGGGAAAGTCTTTTCATGATATAGCATGACAAGTGCAGCTTACCCTTGACTTTATATCAACCTGGGCAAAACCTGGGTTTTTAGTGCTGTCAAGTCAAAAGTTATGATCTTGGAGAAGAGAGAAAACAACACCCTCAACCTTACCCTTAAATGAATTTTATAACACTTTTGCATAATATAAATAAAAAATTAGTTTTTTTTTTTTTTTTTTTTGTGAGATAAGTTTCAAAACAGAGATGCAAAGGCCAAAATCACAAACTGAACAGAAGTACCGAGTTTCCTTTCTGCATCTTTTATTGTTTTCATCTCTTTTGGAACAACAAATTTTGCATTCTCTTGATAGTTGCCACATCTTATCAGTTGGAAGTATCTGCCTAATAAAATGTCTTTTAATCAAACGGTTGGGGTTATTCTCCAAATTCGGCCGACCTCTTTTTGTAGTGGTTTCTGATATAGAATAGTTTTCAATAAGTTCATCTATTAAAAATAAACGAACGTCAAATGTGATTTTTTGCCTCCTTGTTTTTATAAATAAGGTACTAGTTCAAAATAGTTTGATCTAACAAATAAAAAATATTTTAGAGTACTTCTTACCTCGTTTTCGAGCAATTCAGTAATCTCCAATATGTTGGTCTACAATGTATACTGCTCCGATATTTTTATTATAGTCATGGCAAAAAGTACTAAAAGTACAATCCGATTTACTTCCTGACTAACTGTATAATGTATACAATTTTAAAAAATATATTTATTTTTTTTATCAATTTCTTTTCCAGAATTTTTACGCACGTGTTTTTACGAAGAGCGCAACTGAGTACTTGACCTATGATTAAAAAACCGTATCGCTAATATATATGTTTGTTGTGCTAACATTCAGTTTAAAAAAATAATAATAATTATCACTAAACACGTTAAAAATAATCTGGTGCTGCCATCTGGTGTATAGATTAAGAAAAAAACAATATTCCGGGCTTAAGAAAGATTGTTTCAAGCTTTTATGCAAGATACTTTTCAACACTCCAGCCCGGAAATATCACGGGCACGAGGAATAGAGAGGGAAACTTCACCCCGTGAATTTGACGGAAGCGAGAGGCAAGGGGGACTAAAATATCTTAGTATTGTCCTTATAGTAAATTCTGTTGGAAACAATATATTTTGCATCTTTCAAATAAATGCGAAAACATTCTGCTAGAGCTTAATAGAGTTGCCAGAAATAGCTTTGGGGGATCAAGTCCAATGTCTCATCCCTCCTTTATAAACAAGGCATTGTTTCATTGATATGTTATGGTCCACGAATCTGTGTATCTGCCTTGAAGAGCCGGCTCGGTAGCGTGGTTGGTTTGTCGCAGGCCTTCTGCACCCAAGGTTGCGGGTTCGACCCCGGCCCAAGTTGGTGTATTTTCGTGATGCAGAAAATCGACAGTGGCCATGTCGTATGATTATACGGCATGTAAAAGATCCCTAGAATTTCTGTTTGGCTTGGGCGCTCTCGGAAAAATTACAGCCTGGTACATGTTTGCATCATCAGATATCAGGTGCCTCCCTCTGTGGAGGAAACTGGGCGTCAAAATTACCTGCGTCGATTGGTATCCGCCTATACGGCACCGCACTAAACAGTGATACCATCTCTTGGGGGAGTACTAGGTCTGCAATGGTAAAAATACCAATCCGCAGCCCATTGGATAAAAAAAAGCATTGAAGATGAAAATAAATTGTTGGCTCTTGCGAAACATTCAACGAAGAATACTTCTCCAAGTTATTTCTCGGTATCAAACGATACCCTATGATGCTGTGTTTGCTATTTCAGGCTTTCCACCTATTGACATCTTTATAATCAGAAATAACGAATTCAAGATTGCAACGAAGAACTCTAGCGATAAGAGTCTAGATGGTTACCTGCGATTTTCTGATCTCCCTCATCCTTCTGAACGATTTCCCCTTAATTTTGTTAATTACCGTAAAAATATTGAAGACAACTTTCCTGTTGTCTGCTTTACAGATGGTAGCAAAATCAACAATAAGATTGCACTTGCATTTGTTATCTTCCAAGATTTTATTGAAATTGAAACTCGCCAATTTAGAATAAGAGATGAATGTAGTGTGTTTCAAGCTGAATTACTTTGCATAGCACAAGCAGCCTCTAGGATCTGTAATAACGAAAACCTTTCATCGGATTTCTTCATTAGCAGCGATTTTCTTTCATCTTTATATGCCTTAAATAACATTGATTCTCAAAATAGACTGATTGTTAAAACGCAAATTGATCTCAATTTTCTTCGAAGCAGAGGTGTAAAATTTTTCTTTTCTTTTGTTCGAGGTCATACGGAAATCTATGGCAATGAACGTGCTGACTGGCTTGCAAAAGAAGCTAGAAAATTAAGCAATTTGATTCCTATTAGCATTCCAAAATCATATTATAAAGATATTTTTAAGGAAAAAACTATTTCTGAGTGTAATAAATATATCAAATATCAAATCATGCGAACTTCACCAAGGAATTTATCCCTTCTATTCAGAGATGTTTAAAGGCTAAACACTTTCATCCTAATTTTAAACTTACCCACTTTCTAACTGGGCATGGTAACTTTAAGGCCTATTTGCAACGCTTCAATTTGTCACCTACTGACCAGTGTATTTGCACCAGTGACACAGTCCAGGATGTCAATCATCTGATACTTGCTTGTGTTAAATTCTCTCTTCCGAAAGACATACTCTCATGAATTCCCTACAAAAGAACAATATAGTGTGGCATCCTTCTTCTCTCTGCCTTTTTTTAGAGTAAGACTTCTTTTACATCGTTTTGTGCATATGTTAATAGCATTTTTTCCCGTATTGTTTAGATTGTAATTTTTAATTTTCTTTATTTTTATTATTATTTTTTTTGTGTGTTTGCTAACATTTACTGTACGTGTATGTATATGTGTATATTTGCAAGTGCGTATATATATATATATATATATACACTTGCAAATATATATATACACACTTGCAAATATATATATATATATATAACACTTGCAAATATATATATGTCTGTGTGTATATGTTTAAGTACTTGTGTGTATGTTTGCTTTTCATGCATTTGTATTTTGAAAATCTTATTCTGATCACACATATGTTTCCAAACCTTCAACATTATATAATTTTACTGAATGTCTCCGTTTTTGCATGCGAGCAATCTTCTAATTTGTTCTGTGTTTATTGAATTTGCATCCATTCTTGTTTCTTTTTACCTTTTGATTTCCTTTTGTGCTTGTATCCTTCTACTTAAAACTTTCTACCACTATTGATTGAGTATTGACTTACGTTTGTAAGCCTTGTGTATATTTTTTGGCACACAAAGTGTCTATCTAAAGTCTCAAAAAATCAATTAATTGAAAGATAAAATAACGTATTAATCTAACATAATTCATGAAATGAGAAATGTAATACCTTTCATGATATGTATTTTATTGTACATTTAAATTGTATACCTTGAAACCTTATTAAATTATGAAATATTAAGAGTTTAAAAATTTTAAACACATGCAGTGCCTTTTTTCATATTTTATAGAAAATTTCTATTATATTATATAATGGAAATATATTCCCAATTTTAATAACTGAAGAAAAAGAAGCACATTTAAAAGGACTTGAAAACTCATACTACATAATGGATTCAAGATAAAATTTCATAATAAATTTGAAGAAAATTAATATGTTAGATTACTTTGTCTTGCAACAAAATGCTTATTCCGTTTCAAATAAGATTAAAAAAGTAATATATTTGTTATCTTCAAAGTTTTTATAATATGGAAATTAAAAAAAACTGTCCAACTCTATGATAAATTATTTTAAATACTTTAAAAGATCCGAAAACACTTCGTTATCCAAATAAAGAAAAGGGAAAAAAAAGAACAACCTGAATTTTCTAACTATTTAAGTTGAGATTATACTTTCTTTAAATTATTTTGTCATTTTTATTAGAATGGAAATAATATTTCACTTATTTTTCTTTTTTGATAAGTATTGTATATTGTATTACCTACTTTTTTCATTTAATGTTGTTAATTTTGTGAATAAATTTCTTTTCATGTCACTGCACTGGTTATTTAAAGAGAAGGGTATCAATAAATAAGAATATGGAGTAGTTTAATGTTTTGAAAATTAAAAAAAAATACTACCTTTTCACTTGAAATGCTTAGATGGCTGCAAGCAGATACTATTAATAAATTGGAAAAATTTTCTAAAGTAATATATTTTCCTAAAATTAAATCTTACAAATGTTTAAAAAAAAAGAAATATTTTAACAAGACAGTCGAATGATTTTGTTTTAAATAAATATATTTTTTCACACCTGTATATTTATAATAAAATATAAATCTCAAATTATACATTCATTAGATTTTCTTTCTTTATCTTATATGGGGTAAATGCGGAATATGAAAGATTCCATTTATATGTAGTTTGTACTTGTTTTATAAATTATCTAAAAATTGAGAAATCTAAGAAAATATGTATGCATTTAAATTCATAACTTTCATTCCTAATATTTGATTAAGAAATCGGATTTCTCAGATGTAATTTCTTTCCATATGCTATATTATTCAACAAAAAGATTATTAACACTCCGTTAGGCCCACGAATCTCTCAGATGCATAATAAAAATAGCTTCCATGCTACGTCCATATGGACGTTTGGAACACACTCTTCCTTCTTCTATCTGCTTTTCGTCACCCCCCCCCCTAGGATTCAGTGTCAACACCGAGGGCGATACCTTTATATTTCGGGCATCAGCGGCTATTTAATATAACAGATACAACGCACCGAAATACTTCATTTTTTATGACTTTGTACTTTTTGATTAATTTTACTTTTTTCTTCTAAAATAATATAGTTTTCATTTTTATACGAAACTAATTCGAAACAAGTACTTTGTATATAACTTCTGTTTCATAGTTTTTTTAAAATTTATTTTGCTAAGGTGCGTGACATCTGAGAGATGCCACGCGCCTAGCTAGTGACTGTATTGTATTCAATCCTCAATGTAGCTGGAATAAACTGCCAAAATATCTGTATGGGAATCAAAACCACTCAGATCCTGGCACACATACCTAAAAAAAACAAGGTCACGAAATTTGAACGAACGCCTGCGAAGACGGTTTGAGTGTAGCTTCTGCATGCCTCGTTCATTTTGAATCAGGATAGACGAAAACAGACGAAGAGAAACATCAAAAGGAACTGGGGAAAGACGGTGTCGTTCCCTTTTGTCAAGGACATCAAGAAAAGATTATTAAAAATTTGTAATGTATTAAAGGAAAAAGCCATGTCACTTGAACATTGTAAGATGATTTGTGAAGACTGTGAGTGAGAGAATATTAACGTCGCACTGATTAGCAACACAGGGCGACGGTCCGCGTAATTTTGAATCATGGTCAAGTGACGCGGACGATACCTGAGCTGCCCCCCCTCTCCTAACTACCACACCAACGTGAGGACGTTTGAGCTCTCGACAGATTTAACGTGCATCGCGCCCCTACACGGCGGATCTTTAGTGTACTAGGATCGAACTCATGACACATTAGCCATGATCCGATGCCTAGACCACTCGGCCACCGTGGCCTTGTGAAGACTGCAACAAGGCATCTTAAAATTTAAGCAGTGGTGACACAGTGATAACCAACCATTATCTAATTGATGATTTTCGTTTAAATATCTAATTTCTGATTCTATTTTGAATCTTATTTAATGTGTCTAATCTATCAATATATTTATTAATCAAATTATTTGTCAAATCTATCAATATATAATTATTATATTTATTAAATTATTTTCATATATAAGTATGAGGTGATGCATCTGTGTGAGAGATGCCGCGTGCCTATGGATGGAACTTTCTGAAACTCGCCTAGAGGAGAGTTAAATACTTCAAATTCAGCAATGTTTAACAATAAAATGTAAACTTACAAAATTAATTTTGTAACACACAATGGTTACAATACTTTAATACGATAAAACGATAAAATGATAAAAAAAACGATAGAAGAGTTAAAATTATGTCTTAAAATAAAATGTAATGACGGTTAATTGATAAATTTTGAGTATATTAAGCCAAAAAATGCAGTTAAAAAATATTGAGGAATAAATAAATTGTTTTCATAACTTTTATTTAAATTGATTGAAGCCTTTAACTACTGATATAAGTTTCTTTCGGGTTTGAATAAAAATGAAATATCATTCCAGTAAAATGAAAATTGTAAAGAAAACGATACAATTTGCTGTTATGCATGTGACTGGTTACATTTAAATACAATTTTTGAGAAATAATTATTCCACAAGAAAAGATATTTAACTTTTATTTTTTACTTTCCATCATATTTACTAATAATATACATAGTTGACATTTTAAAGTTCTCTCTATTCTAATTAAATTTAAAATAAAATAAACTTAATTTATCCAGCAAAGGTAATCTTTTTATTTTGTAATTAATTGATGCAGAAATACAAATACTTTAGAGGTATATTTTAAAAGTCAGATATTTGTACTAAATTATTTTGTTTAATTCAATTCTTCACTTTTTCATACTTTTCATGATGGCTTTATTTAATTATAATTATTAAAATTAATTTAACTAAGCAATGATAAAACACGTTCCAGTTTCACTGCTTTTAAACTAATTATCACAAAAAGCAAATTTTTCAATAATCCGACTTAAACAGCTTACAATATATTCTACAAATTACGTTTGTTACAATTGTAGCTCTTGAAATGAAAAATAATTAAAGAGAAAACATAATCATATATGCGGATTTTTATTTTCGCTTGTATTAAATTTTGAATCAATTATTTTCTCTTATATTTAGGTTTATTATAAATCTAATAACAGCAAATATATATATATTTATATATGTATGGATTTACTTCATAAATATAAACCTTTATTTAGACATCTAAAAGATCCTTATTATTTCTTCAATAAATAACGGTTAATTTGTACTTTACTTTTAACTTAAACACTTTTTTAATTAAATGAAATCAGTAAGGCATTCAGACCGTTTTGAATCTAAAAAAAGTACATTTTTAGTCAGAAATTAATTTATTACATTTTACAACAACACATTTTTAATTTGTCGTTAATGAAAACATTCAAAATTTTCAACTTAAAATTTTCATAACATTTATCAATTAAGGTTTGTTATGAAAGATGCATGATTAAGAATCTCTCCAAAAATTATGAATTTTTCAAATATTATTAAACTTTAAAATAAATTATACTCTACTAATTTTTGGGTAAAATGTTCTAATTTTATGATATAAAGTCCAGTTTAGGAAAAATATATAATTTTTACTAATTAATATGTGGTACGAAAACAATTAGAAATAGATTTATCTGTTACTCAAACCACTCACTATCATGTAAAAGAATCTATTCCTGTGGGTAATAGACGGATTGGTCAAGAGCCGATGCAATGGTAAATGTAATGCTTTTGCTCGGGAGAGCGAAAAATCCAAGATTATCTGTGCGTCCTTTCGAACAGTCTACCTCAACAAGAAAAAGAAAAGGCCGTCCAGCAAACATTAATCAATACTCTGTTGACTAATGCTTAAGTCACCGGAAGACCACCGTAATTGAATTCGAGATACTACGTCTGTTGTAAATTAGCCGGTAGAAACAAAAAGTGGAAATAAAGACCATGCGTTGATTTTGTGATGAGCAATGTGAACTGACCACGTTTTAAGTACACTTCCTAAGCAATCTGGACTAGTTTTTATGATGAATTTAGTTTAAATATCAGGAGAATTCAAAAATAGTCCAACCATAGGTTTTATTTATAAGAAGAAAAGAAAAACTAAATTTGTGCGTGAATATTCAGGGGGATTCACCACCAAACCGACAAACTTAGGGGGTTGTATAGAGGATACAAAGATGACTCGGAATCATATGAGAATGCAGGGTCAGTAATGCCATAGTTGCGAGTTATGGGGAAAAGAAGCAGAGAAAAATAACATAAACAACAGCACATTTACTAGCTTAGAACTCATGTGTAAGCTAGGTGAACCCTCAGACTAAGCAACCACTTGCAGCTCAATAACTTTTTTCGGTCAATGTTTGGACCGGAATTCTTTAGACTACCTTACTGAACTATACTTTCTGCCAGTCATAGACTTTTAAAACATCATTTAAAGGTATATAAAAGATTATTATAAAATTGTACAAAAATTATATTTAAATGTAGCAGTATATATATATAAGTATAGCAGTATATATATAAGTATAGCAGTATATAAGCAGTATATATATGTAGAAGTATATATAAAATATATTAATTAATTGCTTTTATGGACATCTTTCTTTGGACATTTATTAAACGATTAAAATAAACTTTATATATGTAATAACCAGCATCAGTGTTATAATGAGGAAATTTCGCTTTGAAAAGCAATGAATCTGTCTAAAAATAATAAGATAAACGTCTCTATTTTTATATTTTAGGAGAATTGAGATGGGTCGGAGTTATATATTACGTTAACAAAAAGAATTAATCTCAAAATTAAAATTTCCTTACAAGCTGGAGTTTCTGAGAATAATAAGTAAATATGATCAAAAATCCACTCAGGACAAATTTTATTTTGTTGTGTAAATGTTTGGACAAATATTGAAGGCTTTATTGTTTAACAAGAAGATTGAAGCAACTTATGCATTTTTTTTATCGCATCATTTCACTATCAAACCAAGTACTATGCTCCTCAAATTGAAGTTTCTGAATGAGCACTTTCCTTACCGAACAATCGCTTGAGGGAAGTGCTTGAGCTTGTTTATCGAGACAAGTGGCATTAAAGAGAGCTTCATTACTTAATTGAACGAAAATTAAGTCGTCAGATTGTCTGGTGAGGTTTTTATTAAACATTCAATCTTCAGGTTCCTAACACCTGCCTGATATTTTCCTTTTTTGCAAACCTGGATAATACGAGTTCAAATATTCGGAGAAATGTGTACGTTTATTTTTGTGTACTTTAGAGAGGGTAATGACATTGCAATTCCATCATTAATTATACCTAACATTAAGTATATCAATTAAAAATGGTGTATTTATTAATATGAGACTAATTATACCTCCAATTGTTTTCTTGTGTATTTTTACACACGATTATCAAATTATTTATTTTTATGAACTAATTTTAAAAAGTTTCATTTTTTATTTTTGAAATATTCAATTTTTCAATTTTAAATGGTTTTCTAGTCTTTAAATGAAAAAAGATACTTTTAAAAACTTAACAGTTAAAGAATGTTTGTAAAAAAATATATACGATTTTCGTAGAATTACTATTTTTCCAATACATAAATATTATTTTTCAAGCATAAAATATTGTTATAGAGGATTGACGCTATATATATATATATATATATATGTGTGTGTGTGTGTATATTTAATCGCAATAAATATTTTAATTTTGGCTGTTCATATACAATTAAAAATATAAATTAATAATAATTTTAAATTTCCATTTGTATTTCTTACTTCTAAATTCCATAAATACACAATTAAGTTTAGAAAAGTTACTAATGGTTTTAATACATATATCAGCAAATCAGGCAAAATTCTCTATGGAATATTACAAGATACATTAAATAATTTTAAATCCAAAGCCATACATAAAAATAGTAAAGAACTCATTAAACAAATTAAAGATAAAAAATATTTCTTCAGTATATAGTTTACATTCTAATGATGTTTTTAACTCTATTTATATTGGTGATATGATTAAAATACTTGTAAAATTACATAAATATAATTTATTTAAAAATGTCAATTATGATAGATTTGGTTCTCTACTTAGGTTTGTACTTAGGTTGTGATAAGATTAAATATTATCAACGGATTAAGGGTTTGCCACAAGGTAGCCCAGCTAGCACCTGCCTTGCCAATTTATATTTATATTATTTTGAAAATATTTTAATTGACAATTCACAATATTACATTTTTCGCTATATTGATGATACAATCATTTGACAACCAAGACAACTTTAAACCTAATACTAATTTTTATCCACAATATATCTTAACTTAATACAGACAAATAGTAACAACTATGAAACAAATTTTCTTGATATAGAAATTAAATTAAAAAATAATGATATAAGTTATTAATATTGATGACTAACGAAAATATTTTAAATTCAATAGTATAAAAGCACCACATTGGGAGAGCTAAGCACATGTTTCTATATTCAGAAATATTGTTATTAAATACATATAACACAATAAATTTCTAGTTTCAAATAAATCAGAAAAAAAAACTATAAACATTTTACTAAATACCGTTTAATTCCAAAATACGCAATTAGTTTTATTAATAGATATTTGAATAGAGAAATTCTAAAAAACAAGGATTAATTTTCCATAGTTTATTAATAGGTTTTTATTATAAATTTATTATTTTTCCTAGATAATTATAACTACCCCTAAATTCTATTCTTCGATAAAATTACTTGTTTTCTTAGATTTTTTTAAAAATCACATATAATCTTCGTCTCCCTAAGATAATGGTAGTGTGTTTACAATTCTTAATTTGTTATTTCTATTATTTTCATACATTTAGTAAGGGCTACTATTCAGCCATTCCTATGCTTTGAATTTTCATTTGGGTACAGAATCTAGCAATAACTTGTTTATTGTACTCAGATTTAGCGCGTCCTCTGCATTTTTGAATGTAATTTTATGTAAGTTACCTTTTTCGCATAATGGATTTAGATTTTATGTCCATTAATTTCAATAGGGTTTTGATCTGTATTATTAACAGAAAGGAAGAATGTTAGCTGGCCAAAAAACATGTTCAACCCCACTTTTATATAAATTATTCTATATATAAGCTGCCTTAAGTCAGCAATGTTTATGACACTGTAACATCCATACTTTTATATATTTCTTTAAATATTTAACTCTATTATTTAAACTTTTCATATACCCTTGGTTATCTTGCAATTTCAAATCTTTTCAGTTGTGATCATGTTTATTCATCTCTTTCTTGTAGAGAATGTTTGACATTATATATATATATATATATATATATATATATATATATTATATATATAAAACGTTAAATTCCTATCAGTTTAGTGTAAAAAAATATGTAATTAGTTGTACAGTTAATCGATAGATGGAGCCTCATGCTAAATAAATTAACAATAATATATTGTATTTAATATGAATAATTATATATGTCTGGGTTGTACTTTTATTTTCTATAATTATTTTTAAAAAATTGAGTTTCTAAATGTATATACTATATAGATTTAATGTTATTTTATCAAAACCTAATAATTTTATCCATTACTGATATTCACCTTTCTATCGCCCTTGGAAATGGTTATTGCTGTACTCACGTGGTAAATCTTTATTTAATAGTTTTAGCTTTGATTTTATCATATTCTAGAAATTATTATAGGCTATAATATTATCGTTTTATATTAATAGATTATGCTTTTATTTTATAATAATAATTAATTTTCTATTGACATTTCTTACTTTCCCTATGACCCAGAGTATTGGCAAATACAGGTGAAGATTGGCTGGACTTCAAAACTTTGTTTAATCCTGCAATCCTGGTTCCTAAGGCCAGGAGTTTGCTTTAGTACTACTGTGGCTAAGACTTTATACTCTCATGACTATAGTTATCTTAGATTTCCACATCATCATAGTGACATAGTATCCCATGGTCGGAAACTTTTTTGTTCGGTGTTCACAAGAGCACTGAAGGAAATAGACCTGAATTATCGCTTCTGAGTGGTTATCGCCTTCAGAAGTGTATTGAACGTCTAACGAACATTAAACTGGCAGAAATGCACCTGATTTACGGATTGACAGAAGGAAATGCGTGAGCCGCAGAAAGATTGTATTTCGAAAGGTATTTACAGATAAAAGCAACAGAACGCCGAATGTTTTCTAATTTACATCACAATTTGTGTGAATATGAATGATTATGAGGTAATAGGCGTACTTAGGGCTGTCCATGTATTCAAATGGACAATGCTATCCAATTCAGTTTGTTCCATTCGTGGAATTAAATTCGCTTGTTATCATTCGAAGGAGTACGAGTACTATGTTGAGAATTCGAGTCAATCGTGTTCCAAACTTACTAAGCTTTTATTACCTTATATTGATTTATATTTGCACAAATTGTGAGGCAAATTAGCAAACATCCAACGTTTCGGTGCATATCTGTGTGGGTACATTTTGTGATACAATCTTTCTGCTGCTCGTGCATTTCCTTTTACCAGTGCGCAAATCCGGTGCATACCTGCCAGCTCGGTGTTTACAAAACTTTCCATACTCCTTTTCGGGTCATGACAGCTCAAATGACTACGGTAATGCATGTCAATCCCTTTAATAGATATCGTGAATAAAACCAGCTAGTGCCAAACAAAGACGTTTTTGACCATGGGTCGCAAACGTCTTTGTTGGCACTAGGTGGCAAATGCAAATCGGAATACTTGTGATGGCCCCAACTTCTCCTTAATGTTTGTCCCAATGCTTTTTAGAAACTTTCTCTCTATACAGAGAGAGAAAATATCAAATAAAATTTAGCCATAGATTGATGTATACAAAAAAGTACAAATACATATATATATATATATAACCTTGAAACAATTTTCTTCGTTAATACTCCATTAGGAGCCCAAAGAGAGGTAAATGATTGTTTTCTTCAGTTCATGTTATATTTAATGATGGAAGTAAATGAATATACTATTTTTTATCCTGTTTGAATTAAATTTACATGAAGAAATCTCATAAATTATTACAACAATTTATTCCTCATTTTTTGCATCAAATCTACAAAACAAAATAATGCATAAATAATAAAATATTATTTTAAATCAAAAATGGCAAGTAGCATGAGCACAAAAATAGATTGAGGTGAACTAATGAAAAAAACACTTACTCATATACGATGGGTAATATACAAATCCGCTATCATTGAGAAACCTATAATTTATCGGATGCTAATTGAGATTGAATTGCATCATTGCAAATAATATCCTCTGTTATAGAAATAGTTTGTTCCTGTTTAATAGAAAATATCAAATTAAGAACGATAGTTATTTCTTAAAAATTTTGTATCGTGTTTTTGATTTATAAATAAAGCAGTGATAGTAAAATTACATCACTTAAGTATTAAAAGTTATTTCCATTTCAAGAATAATATGAAATGAAGTATTTAAACAAATATTGAAATCATTATAAAAATATTTGTAAATATATTTACTCTTTTATGAATAAACACTTGTGAGGTAAAATATATTTTCTTCATTTTTAAATATATTTTTAATGGAGACGCAAGCGCAAATTAAACAGCTAGATAGGTGCAATGCATTTTTCTTGTGACGCCAGTTCATCAGAGTCCTACAGAGACATTTAAAAAATTAACGGCAATAATAATATAACGCTTTATATTCTGTGAACTGCACAATTAATAAAAAACATTCTTCAAAAATATGTTTTAATTAAATAAATAAACCATAAAGTAAAATAAGATCGGCACATTCCAATGTGGAATATAATTTCAGTATAAAAAAACGAAAATTAAAAAAAAAAATCCAAAACAATTACGAGGTAAAGCTACACTTTGTTATAAAAAGAATCTTTCGTATTATTATTCCAATCAATAATCCTATCCCTAATAGTTTTAGAAATAGTGAATCAAAATGTTTTAAAGATAATTTCTTTTAAATGAAAATTAAAAAGAAAATGAGAGCATAAAAATGTATTAAAAGGTATCATTTATTCTTAAATACACTGATTAGCCTAAGGAAATATTTTTTAGTGTTAAGAAAAAATATTTCGTAAGCAAATTTTCTTGTTTATACTCAATTAACAGGAGACTTCATTAAGTAGATTAGATTTTGATTTTTGAAAAAAAAAATGATCGTTTTACTTACTGAAAAAATATTTTAAGAGTATAAATTCATATCGATATATTTTTTTTACAGATTTAAGCCAGTAATACATTTTTAAAAATTTATTATACTTGTTTCAATCTTTTTTTGCCCACGTTGTTCTTATCATGTCATGTATTTACGGTCTCATCATGTCATGTGATTCAGGATATTAAATTCTTTGGAAAGTAGGGAATTTAAAGGACTATTAATTTTGAAGACAACCCTTGTTTTTAATGTTATTAGTTCACTAGTAGTTGAAGAGTAAAACAAACATTAATTTAAAGCATTGATTCATATACCATAACTGAATCATTAAAAATACAAAAAAAAATTTTTAAAAAAACTATTTGCCAACTTATATATCAATCTTAATCTATGATTAAAATTCATTACATAATATATTTAAATTTATTGAAAGATTTTTAAAGCACTGCTAATTCACATTTTAACATGATAACGAATAATAAATTATACCTCCTATGTCAAAGCAAAATACATGATATATATATTGGTTTTTGTATTATATTTTGAATCATGATCAATTGATGACGGCAACATGTGACCTGGCAATGTACTTTTCTCTTTTCCGCACCATGGCAACATAAAGTCATTGATCCTTGGCAAATTTAACGAGCATCATTAATGCTACACACCAAGCCTCTAAATTCAAAATAATGATTGTAATTGACAACACCGGTAATGGGCTCACAATTACAACCACTCAGTTACTGTGACCACAGACGTATTATAGCATCAACTGCTAAAGTAAATAATCTTCATTTTGCTTATAATGTAATAAAATTTTAAGAAATAACAAACAAACAAAAATAGGGGGAAAAAAACACTCTACTTCCTTTGGTGAAAATATTTTTAGCTGAAATTTAAAAACCCATACAGCTTCTGAACAAAAAAATAAAAATAAATAAATAAAACACAAACTGCTGTCTTTCGCTTTTAAAAAAAAGTGTGTACAGTAGAAAACTGTTTAAAATTACATGTGAAAACCTTAGTTCGTTGGAGAGCTAGTCTCTCCCTCTCTCTCCCCCTCTATTTTACATATTGAAAAAAAATTTAGTAACATGTATTTGGTTTGTTTTGTTTGAAGCTTTTCTTCAGACGTTTTTAACTCTTATTTATATCCTTTGTGTGGTACATTTTTTATCCGTTACAAATTTTTTTGATTGCTAATATTTTAACTCTATAGCTATTATTAACTTAATAATATTTTGTGATAAGGAGCTATTGAAACTGCATAATTCACTATAGTGTTCATTTCTCATATACTTTTGAAAACACAAAAGACTTGTTCTAATTTCTAGGTATATAATTGTACTTCTCAAAAATACTTTTTCTTTTTCCCAAAAAAGGCCTTTCTTATAAAATGTTAATTTTGAGCAGACCTAAAACTGTGTTAAACCCTGCAAGCTTTAGCTTAATTCCGAAGATTAAATGTTTGCTTTTATACTATTGTAACCATATAACATGTTTGTTGTTATTGTAACACACACACACATGCACACACACACATATATATATTATTTAAACTTGAAATTAGATTGTTGTATTTTAGTATAAGGTAAACGTTTGTTTCTATACATACGAGGGAATCACATTAAGTATATCACAAAGGATAATAAAAATTAATTTAACATGATAATATTTTAGAAACAACTTTTATTTTTCGGCATAATCTTCAGCAATGTTGATGTATCTATCCCATCGTTTATCAGAGGCCCAATTTTATCTCCATAAAATTCTTTGCGTTGCTGTGTCGTTCACTGTAGGATTTGATGCTGAACGTAGTTTTCATCTGCAAATTTTTTTACTTGCAATTTGTTGTTTCTGTGAATGAATGTGAGAGAAATTAATAGATGAATGAAAGTGACCATTCGGTTTGTTTTTGCGTTCGTCGGTCAGTTGCCGGGGGATTCAAATGATCATGCATTATGCGGTATTTAACCATGGGAACATCCTGTTGCCACTGAGAGGCTGTCAATTGTCGTTCTTCAAACAGCTCGAATCAATTCTTCCGCTATTGCTCAGTATATCTTGTCGCAATCAAAACTGGACGGCCGTTTCGATTTTCATCAACACTTTTGGAAAGACCAGTGAAATTTTTTTCACCCGATTATACACTGCTTCAAGAAATAAACAATTATCTTTTTAAAAAAAGGTAACATATTTTTGATAAATATTTTTTTTAATCAAGCCATTCATACCACAAAAATTGTACCGCAGCATGCTGCTCTTCTATCCTGCAATCATTCATCACCGTCGTCATTTTTGATACTGCATTGCATATGTGAAGAATGCTACCTACTCAACATGAATTAGATATCATAAAGCAGTATGCGGCTGCCATCTCTCATCATTATTTAGAGATACCTGTTACTACTTTATCTGCTGTCTTATGCAATTGTGACTTTGACATAGCCTCGTAAATACGCACACACACATGCCCATGTATGTATAAAAATATATTTGATAGTTGTATGATTTAATTATTTTTGTTTGATAACATTTAATCATTGATCATAAGAACCTTTAAAATTAGAAACAAATTAGAATTATACCATTTTTTCCGATTTTTCTTAACCATATGTTACGGTGAAGATAATAGCCACTTCAGAGAAGAACAATGATTCTGAAGGTCGATCAGCATTTCGAGAATTCTTGTTATTGCAAGCGATAATGATTCCTTAAATGATTAAAAGAGTATATTTTCTATTTGAACTTGATTTTTCTTCTTCCTCTATTGTTATGGGAATGTAATTGCTTTCTACAAAGAAAACTGTTTAAAGCACATGATATATTTTATAATAGCTTGTTTTGCTTTGAATTCAAATACAATAGATTTTTATTTCAAAACTTTTACTTCAGTATGTTACACACCATTGGTTAATATCAACAATATTGTATTCAATGAAGACAACACACTCTCATTCTGGCAGTGGTATCTATATTAAGTCCCAAAATTATTCCAGTCACATTAAACTGAAAAACTCTGATGGTTGCTTTGTCTTTCGCATTGAACTCATTGCTACTGAACAGGCCTTAAAGAGGCACTCTCAATTCCTGGTTCGAACAGCATCTGGATTTTATCTGACAATCGTAGTGCCATCCAACATCTTTCTAACTGGCATAAGGTGGGTGTAACACAGAAGTGGCTATTTTGGAAAAACTTAAACGCTTTTCATTTTCTCGCGAGATCCATCTACAATGGGTTCCTTCGCACGTTAAAATCGCGGGCAATGAGATTACTGATGCCCTAGCAAAAGATCGCACAGCTCAACCCACTAGAAACTCGGCTCCTCTTTCTATTCAGAACTACACTCCACCTAGATTAACAACAAGCTATCACCTATTCCTCCTGCTCATCACTGGTATGAAACTAAATGTCCTGTTGGTTCTCTTTCCCTCTAATACAGCAGGCAGGAACAAACTATTTTATCTCGTTTCTGGAGTGGCTACCTCCGGACTTTGACTTTTAAAGATGAAGACAAAGTTTTTCCAATTTGTGTTAGGTGCTCTGCCTGCCAAGCATCTCCAGAACACATACTTGAATGCCTGGAGCTTACAAAACAATATCTATATGAAGACCCTCTAATGGTGTTGGACTTTTTGATAGGGAATGGGATCATGAACTTAGTCTAACTTGGCTAGACATGGAGATAAGCAGCAACGACAACTTATTTGAAAATCTGTTAAAAACAAATAATACCTGTATTTGTATATTATCACATTTTACTCTTAATTTAATTTAGTTTGATTTTTCATTTCAGATTAATTCAACTGATAAATTCAGATTATTTTGTATAGATATTATTTTGCCCAGCTGTTAGTTTTGGGATAATTAAATGATTTTTCATTTCTTTTGAAATGTATTTCCATTATCCTATTATATGCAAAATAACTTTTTGTGTGAGATACGTGGTGATTCTACTAACATCAACATATACTTACGGCATTTAGTAGTATATGACACTGGTATGCATTGCTGTATTATAGTCAAGGACAAGTATTTATAGTCAATTTTAATTTCTAGAGGCTGTACTGTACAACACAGAAAGAGCATTTCTGAAAATTCTGATCAGCTTATAAAGATAAAACTTTGTACACATGTTAGTATTATATCAATAGATGTTTCAATATAGGATTTTGTCCAAGAAGTTTTATTCAATTTTTTTCGTTTTAAAATGCACCTGTGAATGTTTATCATTTTCAGGCTCTTCCCATGTTACTCCACAAAAGCATTTAAAAAAATCTCTACACGGAATTTTTAAAATTGATCATATGAAAATAACAATAATAATGCTATACAAGAATATAGACAATCTGGGCACTGTATAAATAGTTAACTTTGAAAAAATTATCCTTAAACCTGGTTCATTTAAACAATCTAGAGAAATAGAAACTTCTGAGTGAATTTAAATTGTTTTATAATTCAAGGCGTAATCAAAAATTATTTATTTAAATAACATTTCTAATAAAATTTGTCGAGAAATGAAAGTATTAAATTTAAAACATAGCTCATTTATCAGTAATTAATGCATACATATGTGTTTTTTTTAAGAAGGAACTTAAAAAAAATCATCATACAGCATTTACCAATGCATTTTTTTTACATAATACACCCCCCTGTCAACATAATAATTAAATTGTACTAAATGTTTGCTTAAAAAGATGCTAATATGAATACTCAATTGTTTGCACTAATGAAATAAAGCTAAATAAATTGAGCATATTTTAATGTTGGAATCAAAACGGAGAGTGGGTTAATAATTTATTAAGCTCTAAATTTTATTAGTAATAGGGATGACGAATAACTGATTCAATAATGTATTTAGATTTTAAAGTAACAAAACTAATGCATTGTCGAAGAATAATGCGCTTTTTTATTTTTAATACTGAGTTTTTTCAATTAAGATTTTAAAATAACACATATGAACATCTTGAAACATTTAATTCAGCAATTTAGAGTTTTATGAAAAAATATACCGTTTCAATTATATGAAATCCAAAACACCCGTTAATCCATTTTTCCAAAAATGAACTAGACACAAGTTATTTTTTAAAAATATTCATTCATCGTTTGATTTTCCGCTTGTGTGTGTTTTTTTAATTGTATACACAGTGCATTGAATGAAAAAAGGGAAGTCCCAATAATTTTAATAATTATTGTATAACAACTTTTTTACCTTCGCCGTGACCAAATAAGAAGTGTTGATAGTTACAGATAAAATAGATAGTTAGCTGGGAGTGGCAGCGTCCATTTGTCAGTGCTTCTGGACGTACAGAAAAATTGGCAAACGTTCCACACCACAATAGTACTGAAGGACAGTAACGTTTTTGTGATATAAAACAGTTAATGCGATAGGTACCATTGACCGTGCTGAAATTATATTCCCTACTAAGTATTAGAGTTATCCCTAAATATTAGAGTATTATTAATCTCTGAATACTGACGGAATTCGGTTCCAAATAAGTAGCACACGTATTTATCAAATACGTATAAATGATGTATACTTCCGTAAGGTAAGGAATTTAAAAATGAACCAGAGCTTCTTTAAAACAACAACAAATAGCAACAATATTTATACTGAAAGTACTATAATGAAAAATATGTATCATTTTACCAGCAAGGATCATATTTTCCTTTGTAGAAATAATGTTAAATTTCTTTAAAAATCTCAGGAACTTGAGCTCTTTAAGTTATATTAATCATATTTTCTTGATTAATATTTTACTGTAATTTTTTTATAAAATGTATGTAGGGGGATACCGATTGATTTTATTGAGATGATAAAAATCTTGAAAGGGTGGTAGAGTTCAATCTAAATCATACCTATTTTTTGTATACGAATATGAGCATGGGAATGACGCGCAGCGCAAAAATATATAAAGACAGTTGACCTTAAATGGTTTTTTTGTGTATATATATATAATAAATCACATTAATTTCATCTTAAAATATTTTTAATTTGTAACGGTCCTGACCCTCTAGGACTTTCACGCAAATAATTACCCGCCTAACGGGATTTAATCGTAACTTTAACAATTCAAATATAATGTAATCAGTTTTTTTTCAATTATTCGTTATGCAATAAGCTCGTACGATATGTACGAGTCCACGGAAGCCATGTGAGCACTTTTGAAACTTCCGGTCTGTGTTTCATATAAAAGCCCAGATTCTAGGAAAAATTCATTCACCTCTGCTTACTCAAAAATGTCGCTACGCTAAGTGCTGTCCAGTCTTTTTATGTGTGTGTGGGATAATAAATAATTGTTGAATTTTACTTAAGATCTTTCTTTTTACTTAAATAGTTATCATCGCTACAACAGCTGTTACAACCACAGCCTTGCTAATGAAAGAAATTAATAAGTAAATAAAACACACAAACGATATATATATATATATATATATATATATATATATTCCCAATTAGCTATACACATAGCAGGCTGAGAACTACAAAACACGTTTATATCCCTTCTAGCCTGTGGCCCAGCTAAAGGTGTGGAAGGAACTAAAGGATCATATGACATGATGAATTCCAATTATTTTATTTATCACTATAAACAACTCAAATACAATTAACATTATGGATAAGATAATTCAATTCAGTAATAGAGTGAGAGAGAGAAAAAGAGTGACGAGATTCATTTTGGGGGAGAATATGTTCAATACTGCCACTCTTCTCCTTAATATTACTTTACACAGAGCTTACGTATTTAACGACCACACTATTAGTTTATCACTCTAAACATCAACTTAATTTAAGGTCACAGTACCTTAACTCATACAGTCTTCTACTTAATTCAAGTTGACTTTGACACTTAGCTAATCGTATCACTTTTTTTGTTATCTCAACTTGAGGCTTTCTTACTTTTTACTTACGTATACACTTCACTCCCAATTTACTTCATTCCTAATCTACTCACAATTCCCTAACTCCCAAACTCGCGAAGAAGGAATACGTATTTTAAACTTAGTTTGAATATCACGTGTTCTTCTTTTAGGAGAAGATTGGTTAAAATTGCTGCCCCAAAAGAATTTCCAAGAGTATTAGTGGAAGGACGCGTATAGATCCATCACAACTGTTTTTTAGAGGATTAAAACTTGTTTTTTATAGTCAACTTATTATTTTCTAATAATAGTACTGTACATCAGGCAAAGACATTTATGTACTATACGAATACGCAATGTATCCCACAATACCGTACTTAGATATATTTAATCTTAGAAAATCCATGTAATAAAGAATTTGAAGAGCTAAGAATGTTTTTATATAACTATTACAAATTTGATACATATTGGGCCTAAAATATTGCGTAAATATTGTTTCAAGTATAGCATGAATTTTTAAAAAATGTTACCGTTATATTTATTAATTATAAACATTTGAAAATAAAATTCTGATAAACTACTTGCAAAAATAATCCAAATTTACAATATGAATCATAAAGTATGTATTACATATTTTGGATTTAAGTCCAAAAATAGATGTACTTATTCACAAGAAAAGACTGGACTCAGAATTAATTTCAAATCTCCGCTGAAGTTACTCAAGAGTTCAGCAATAACACAATAATCTCTTATGGGGATCAATATGCTTTGTCTTCCATATATATTGAAAATTGCATCACCTCTAGCTATATGAAATAATTAGTCCCTTCAAAATCTAGATTGACAAGAGTTCAAGAGAATTTGTAGAAATTTATTTCTTTAGCAGTATTTGTGAAAGTCAAACTTTTAGATGTTCCAGAAAGATCTGATTATTTTTAGATTGACAAATGCATCTAGTCATGAAAAATACCAGCTAATGAAGAAATCAAAATCTTCAAAATATTTGGCAACCTTGGAGCTTTCATTTCGTTGCGATATTCCGCTAAGACTGTTATTAAAACCCGATAACCAACGCCATATAACAGAAAATCGAATATACATATTATTAAATCTTCATATTAGTAAAATATTATCAGATGTCACTCAGAAGTCAATGCTTAATTTGATTTGTGATTTATATTTGAAAAGGTCAATGATATGCAAATAAAATAGATGTTTTGATTACAACCGTATGGCACCTTCTGGAAATATCAAGTTCGCATGAAAACTTTGAGAGTTAAACTCGAAATATTAATTTAAAATTTAGATTTAAGTGTATTGTGAAATTTTGAGTAAACGAATATTTCCATCTTTAATGATCTTAGTATAATTTTTTGGTAGAGTTCCAATAAAGTCATAATAAACAATAAACAATTAGGTATTGATCTGAATTCAAAGTTATATGTAATAACAGTCAAATATCTCTCCATTTTTATAGTTGCCTTGATTGTCTGTTTATTAATCTGCAGAGAAATAATTTCAAAGCCTCGTATTCATTCCTTTGCAAATTAAGAACTTTTATTTTTCAGTTTGAAGTGTTTTATTACCTAAGCAAAAATCATGATAGCACCGAGTTATTTTACCACTCAAAATGATGCTGAAGAATATTGAAGTTGCAGTCATTGTATAAAATTCTTTAAAAAGTTCTAGGAAGAGAGAAGAAAATGTTACATTTCTTTAAAAGTAGTCGGTACACCCTATACCGCTAATGTTAAATTGAGCTATTTTATGTACCTTTTTCTCAGAAACTGTTAAGTATAAAAACTTCAAATTTTGTCTGTTTATTAATTATAATTTTATATTTATACTTAAGTGAGATTTCTTAAATATATTGTTAAGTGTTTTCAAAATCATTCAACGTAAATGTATCACTATGAATTTTTTGAAAATTGAAATTTTTTTTCACGATAACTGAATTTTACAAAAATATTTTGGGAATATTAAAAAAGGCTCACCTCAGTATATATAGTGACAAATCAGTTGAGTATTTTCTCAGAAAAAGGAACATGCAGTTTGAAAATTATCATTTTGAGAAAAATGCATTTTTAATATGAAATGACACTTCATGACAAAAATTATGAGTTACAACATGTATTTGTCCCATTGTATTACACATTCGCTTATCTTATACTTATTTTAAGACTTTTTTGTTTCCTATTTTACTTAAATTGCCCAGCAAATACATACATAGCATTTTTCAGTTTTCGTTTAACGAGGTGTTTTGCGATATTTACATTAGTTTTCTCAAAATCTGCATCAATTTTTGAAGAAGTTTTATCTATGATGAATTACAAACATCAAAGTTGAGAATCAAACGTCATGAATACTTTGTAAGAATGTGCTAATTTGTGAAAGTAAGGATTTGGTAATATGTGATTATGGGACATTTCGAAAGTTTTTATTAATGTTTTGTATACTTGCATGCAAACAGTAATTCTAAAAGTATCAGATCTCAAAAGTTTTTCTAAACTGGTCAAATGATTTCTAAAAAAGTCAAAATAATACTGTTTTTATGCTTTTAAACATGAAATTTATGTATATTTATGTATATAACAAGCTTTACTTGCAACGACAAAAAAATCACATTTCAGATATCTAAGTACCTTTTATGGAGCAACTTTTTTAAAACTAAAGCTTAAAAACATGTGTGAACAATAAACAAACATTTATATTTATACTGAAGTGAAATCTTTCAAATATGCTTTTTAGTTATTTTTATTTTTAGTATTTTTACAGTAGTATTAGTATGTATATAATCATTTATGTTTTATAATAGACTAATAATATAACAAAGCAGATGATATTAATAAATTTATTAGGAGGGCATCAGGGTAGAATAAGCAAATTTCATATTTTTTTTAAAATTTAGCACAATTTTATTTACAGCATCAAGTAGCAAAATACAATAGCAAGTATATTTAATATTTAGCTTACAAATATAACAGAAATAGTAATATATAAATTTAAACAAGTTGTAGCATTTCTAAATATTAAACACTAATTTTTATAATAGCCACGGCATGACCGAAGTTCAAATATAATTTTAAAAATATTTAACTTCATAGATTTTTGATAATTTAAAAATAAAAAGAAAAACTATTTCATTTAAATGTGAATATAAAATTCAATATTTTTATGGTATATGACAAATACTTCTTTTATAAAATTACGTAAAATTTTTAAAACACTGAATATTATTAATGCACTCCAATTTCGGTACTGAATTGAGAACTTCAGTGCTTAAGTTGTCTGTCTAAAGTTAAAACTTCAAACGGTTAAATGGTTTCCGAGCTTAACGTATAAATTAACAAAGTTCTGTTATGAACTACTATACGTTTGTTCTGGGAGAAAACAATTGCGAATGGAGATAAGTCAGTGTTTACCAAGAAGATCAAAGACACAGTTTGAATTTACTGCACATCGACAATGTTTTTTTCCATTTTCAGCCTTTTACAACTAATCAATGTATTATGTGTTTGCGAATGAAGTTTCTAAATGAAATCTTTTCCGTCTGAGAAATTGTTTGAAGAGACTACTTCAGACTATTTAATAAAACAAGTTGCACTACAAGTAAACAGGTTCAAACACTCAATTGGATGAAAATAAAACCGTGAAAACGTCTGTATGGATTTCCATTCAATTTTCAATGACCAACTTCAGAACACCTCTTGGGCTGAAATTCCTTAATCTTTTTTAAAAGTTAAGTTTATACTTTTCTTTGTTTTACTTTTAAATACGATACAAGGTTATTTCTGGCATTTTTGTGAAATTGAAGCACTATTTTTTAAAAACATTTGAAGTATTATATTAGTCATTATTTATTAGAAATAGTGCTAAATGGTATTGTTGAAAAATGTGTGATTCCAGAAAAAATAATCAAATTTTTTTACGACATTTTACATTTGCTCACACTTTTTTAAAATTTTTTAGCATTTAATTATAAAATAAGTTTTAATATGCTTATGCCAAAGATAAATTAGAAATTTTTATTAGCTTAAAATCATTATATTATTTGAATTGTCTTACTTATTAAGTATTTTCTTTAATATATGTAAGATATTTGTAGAAAGATATAATTAATTTATATTCGATTTAATATTTCTTGAAAATTTCTAATAGCTTAAATTTTTTATAGGAAAATTTTTAAAAAAGACATTATATTTATAGAAATATTAAGTATAGAATGAAGAAACAAAATTGAAGTGTAAACTTGAAAATGAATCTCTTAATACTTAGAACTAGCAGATGATCTAAAATTCAACCTAATACACCCGGCCTCGTTTGTGAAGAATACAAAAATTCATTGTTGTCTAGTGCAACGTATGTTTTCACCCTTCTCCATTGTTTGACTCAAACCATGAATTCCAAATTCAATTTAGTTAATTTTCTTTTACCTTAAGATACTAATATTTTATTTATGTACAAAATATTTGGCTTAAGGAAATTTGCATTGTAAGGTACAAAAACGGAATTAACCGTGATTAGATTATTTTCAGGAGTAATTCCTCGTTGTTATCAAAGAGCGTATTTCTGAAGGATGATTATAATTAGCTTTACTTTCAAAGTGCTGTTAAAAATCACTGCCAAGAATGGCTTTAAATTTGAACTGAATATACTTGAAGAATGGGGAAAACGGTATGGCGTGAGAAAAATAAATTTAGTGATGTTTTCGTTGTGAGGTATTTCACCTGATTTTTACCTAAAGACAATTAAAATCAATTTAATATATCCAATGCAGTTCGACTTTGTCATGGTGGAAGTAATTTTCCCTAACAGTGCACTTGCTGAATGACTTAGAAGTCAGTTTTCCTTGAGAAAACCTCAAAAGCTTGCAAATTGAACTGTACAGTTATTAATGTGAGACTCATTCCAAAGCCATCGTAATTCGATTCAAAGTATGTCATTCGCAGCCGAATACACCTTTGTTATGCTCATACAGTGCAATCTATTAATACAGTGTGGAACTTTTTTTTTCTTATTCCATCCCGTTTCCACTCCTTTTAAATTGTTTCAATTTAAATTTGATGCCAATCTGACCATATTTTTTGCAGCATTTTGGAAGTGGAAATTTAATTCTAATCACCTTGTATATATCGTAGGACTAAAGACTTACATGTTATGTTTCCTTATCCTTCTTTACTTCAATATTTTTAAAAATTAGAAAAAAATCAAATACTTTTCATGCCCACACTGTATTAAAAGAAAAGAAGGTTTGACAAAAGAAAGAGCAAAATATATAAATAAAACAATTTTAAGTGACTATTAATAGCGTCAGGTGTTTAATAAGCTCGAAGCATATTTTGTTCGCTTTAAGAACCCCAGAAAAATCATTTAATAAGCAAAAATATATACATTTTTTCATTCTACTCAATTAACGAGGAATCTCATCAAATGAATTAAATTTTTAATTTTTCAAATAATATCTTATTAAGAAAATTGCATTTTTTTGTGTTCATTTTTACAGAACTAATAATTTTTTTTACAAATAATGTTATTAATTTCGGTTTGATTCATTTCGATTCCGTGTTTTGTATATACAAGTATAAATAGAGAGAAAGTTAAAAGTATCTACTATAGGAACTATAAGAGATGAATAATCAATAATCACTAAAACTGAAAAAAACCCTACAATATTATAAACATTGCTGACTTAAGAGAGGCTTTCTATATAAAATAATTTATATAAAAGTGGGTTTGAACATGTGTTTTGGCCATCCAAACTTTTGCCTTTCTGTTAATAATACTGAGCAAAAATCTATTGAAAATAATGGTTAGAATATCTAGATCCATTTCAAGAAAAATGTGACTTACCTAAAAATTCCATTAAAAAATGCACGCTTCCACTGGATCTGAGTACAATAAACGAGTTATTGCCAGATTCTGGACCCAAATACAAATTCAAGGCAGGGGAATGGCTGAATATATTAGCACTTAGCAAAAGTGTGAAATTAATCAAAATAAAATAATTAAACAGTATAAATAAATACTTCTGTAACTTGAGGACAATTAAGGTTATAAATGTGTTTAAATATTTAATATATATATATATATATATAGAGAGAGAGAAGAGAGAGAGAGAGAGAGTCCTAATTTAAAAAAAAAACATAAAAAAGGAGGTATTAACACATACCTGGTCTAATGCTAAAACTTTTTTTTAAGAAACCTTACGGGCTGCGGATTAGTGTTTTACCAAACCATACCTATTACATTACTCGGAAGTTGGTATCTCTTTTTGTGTGGCACCATAGAGGCGGATACCAATTGCTGCTGGTAATTATTACATCCACCTGAACTCTGACGATGCGAACCTTTTTATACTAGGATTAAATTTTGCCAAGAGCACCCAAGCCAAACAGACACTCTAAAGATTTTTTACATGCTGAATAATCATATGACATGGCAGCTGTAGATTTTGTGCATCATGAAAATCCACCGATTTGGGGCGGGATCGAACCCGCTACCTTAGGTGCAGAAGGCCAGCGACAAACAATCCACACCACCTAGTCAGCCTAATGCTAGAAAATTGATAGGCTAGAGTTGAAAGGCAAGGAATTACAATAAAAAAAGTCACAGGAATATAAAATAAGCTGGCTTGCAAAAGAGAGTGGCATTGGTCACAAATCAGCAAAAGTAGTTGTGGTGACGGGTTCTGCTAAAGCAATTCATTATATGGGGAAAGCTACAGCACATACTCTGCTAAAGCACGCAATTAAGTCGGGCCAGCAAAGTTATTTTTATTGGAAATCATATCAAAATATATACACAACTACTGTAATAATAATAGTGGTAACTATTTATAGTATGCGAAACTATTTACAGTGAATGACAGCGCTTGATGGCTTGAAATAGTGGTGGCGCCACAGTATTAACTCTCATAACTCTGAATAATTGATGTAATAAGGTAAAGGTTCATCTTGTACAGCTGTACAGCATTTCTCGTGCCGTTAATAAGACTACACATCACTGATTGTTACAGTATTTCCCATTTTTCAAAACAAAAAAAAAATCACACACACCTCAAGATTTTTTGTAGAGTTTTAAATTTTTCTTTTTACAGTATCCCACAAGAGTTCTATGGGAGGGAGGTCTGGTGACCTCACTGGCTACCAAATACGTAAAATATAATTTTCTTCCAGATAATATTTGACAAGTGAAGCTGTATGTGGTTGTGCATTATTGTAAATTAAACAAATTTGTCCCCACACACCTCCTCGAAAAAATTGCATGCAGTGTTCGAAAACTTTATCCTTTTAGCGTTATGATGTAACTATACAAGCAAGTCTGTAATGGAATTATGCTTTTGTGTCAGAAATCATCTGTCCCCATGCTCAAGAATGCCGCTGCCAAAAAAGTTATTCACATCTCTGGTGTTTGCAGGATGACAATATTCTCAATTCTTCTGAAGATAAACGTGGTCCAGAATCACTTTATGACCTCAATCTGATTCGTCACTGATGAGGGCACTGCGCAAATTTTTCACTATGCAAAAGTGATATTCCCTACTACATGTGATAAGACTCTTCCAACTCTCTCAAACAGTTCCGATTCCTCTGAGACTACTTAAGAACACACATCACTTGTTTCTCGACGTATACAAACATCTCAAATAGCGATACACACATCAAAATACACCATTCTTCTGGTTACCATTGTTCCTGGCACAGCAACTGTTGAGAAATTCTTGTTTGAAAAATTGTCATGTTTGAGGCATTCGTCTAACTGCCATAATTTTACAGCGCAGTGTATTTAAATCCGCATGCGATCCTACTCATGTGTTGTGACTCTTAGAAAACCTTGTCCAGTCATCCTCGTGATTACACCTGATATCTGAAGCTATTGCCGTAATCTGGAAACCCCCGTACGGGACAGGTATATCCAAAGAGTGACTTGCGCCTGTAACTGTTCAAATTATAACCTGCTACTTAAAGGGTTGTAGTTCTAGAAGTGCTCTATTTTTTTGAAGCTTTGAGTAATACATCGAATAAATGTTTCTTCAAAATATAAGAGCATTGTTCACGTAAATTTCATGTTTTTTAGTGAAAAAGGGAGTGCACGTTATTCGGCGAATATACCTAAAAACTAAAAATTGTAGCTTGAAAGTGTAAGTGCGCGTTATACACTGGATTGTACGGTATATTTCTATGTATTGCAAAAAATGTGTTTGCAACATTATATTTGGACACCAGTGCATGCATTTATATTTAGAATGTTAAAGAGTAGTAGCTGCAGAATGCTACTTGGCTGGTTTCAACAAAAAATACAAATAACTGCCAGTTATGTGTTCCATCTCCTTGGCGAAACGAATGCTGTTACTTTTCATCAACAACAACTTTTTAACACATCGTTTGTTGCACTACTTTTTATGGCATTCCGTAATTAAGTGTATCCATAATATTATTCTACAGTATGTAACTATCTTTCTTCTCATATTCAATTTGTTAATCGAAGATTTTTATAGTATTTAAATATTTAGTTATCTTGAAAACTTAGGTATTATGCTGGTATATTTTGTTTTAACATCTCTCTTTAACTGACATATTAGAATTTTTTTGCAAGAAATCCGTTATTGAATAATATCCAGCTGGGCATGGGAAAACAAGGAAAAATATATCTCAGTAGTTTTAGACGTATTTAGGAACATTCTCGTCACTAAAGCATAGTTTTCAATTATTATAATGATCTGCAGTCAATTTCTGTAAAAATATAGTATATAATATATATTAATGTTTATTTTTATATATTGTAAGATTAAGGTTTAAAAATAATGAAATCTATTTCTAATGCAATAATACATTTTTAATAGAATAAAAGTTGTCGCATAGCATGTGCTTTCTTATATAAGTTTTAAGAAAAAATGTGTGGAACAGAGTTTTGATTCAACTGTTATGGCATTTCCAAAGCAATACTTCAAATATTTCGAAGTGTAAAACATTCAATGTTTAATAGTTTTTCAAAATTTACGCGTAAGTACGCAGTGATATCTAAATGATAAGTTTTTCGTTTAATTAAAGTATCTATGATCAAACTAATTTTTTTTCAAGATAAAAATTATTTGCAAATTATCGATGTGCCTTTCCCTGCGTCATTAATACGTTACAGCATCAAACTTGGGATAAACATCCTTGGTAGTTAATTTTTCATACAGTTTTTTTGATAACAAGTTGTATTAAAGGTTTTCCGCTTAAGTGTGTACTGATGCCACAACATTGTATTCCAAAGCAAGTATTTTCCCTTCAAATGCTAAAAGCGGTCTGACAAAGTATGAGCAATTATGTAAATGGGAACTCTTTTGCGTAGACGGAATTAACGGATGCGGGAAACTTTCATTATAACCAGACAGTTAGCATTCACATGTGAGTATAACATTTTTTTTAACTCTAACAAAGCTTGGATAGCATTTGTAATTACTTTTTAATCACCAATAGTTTATAAAATTTCTCTTTTTTTATTCCTAGTAAAATTTCGTGAATAATTATTCGTAGGTTTATATTTTGTAGTAATATTTTTAGACAATTCCACTGGACTTAATATTTAAACGCTCAGATAAGAAGAATTGTAGAGTCTGTAGAGGGATATTTTTTATACCTAAACGGTATAGCGGATTATTTATTTATTTCGATACATATAAGAAGTTTGTTACAATTTCTTTTTCAGATTGACCCATGAGAAAATGGACAGATCCAATAAATACAAAAAATCAATAACTTGCAGGCAAAAATAGGAACACAATTTTACGTATATACCAACAGATAAACTTTAAAAGCGGCCTATTTGGGGCCGCTACTTCATCGTCTTGCATACCTAAGGGTGTGGAGGGAAACAAAGCATTACCAGAAACTTCCATAATAACTATTATTTTATTACTATTCAAACACACTTAATCAATTACAAGTGAAACTGCAAAAGGAGACCCTAGGAGTGATATATAAAGAGTGCAATCTATTCTAAGTGAACAACTCTAAGTAAACACGTCTAAGTGAACAAGCTCAAGTGATCTGATTAACTAAATCTGATTCAATCTATCTTAGATCCTTAATCCACTAATTTATTATCTTAGAAACTCCCTCCTTATCTTGTATAGTGATAATGAAATACTCAATGAAATATTCTCACTTACGAATCACCGCAACAGCTCTCCGGCTCCTTCTACTTTACATCTACAAAACCTATAGACTTTATATAGTCAAACTAATTTAAATATCATGGTTTCTTCTTAAGAGGCTGTGAATTAAAGTGAATGCTGACCTCAAACTTTCCCCAAGAGGATTATTCAGAAGGTCGCGTATAGATCCGTCACAAAACGTTGTCCTCTAACAGTTAGCAAATCATAGCGGTGCAAGTATAATAATTTACAACTTTGGACATTCCCACTTACCTCAAAAACCACCTCAAGCCACATCAAGGTTACTATTTCGACCAATCATTTGGGCACAAGCGTATTTTTCAATTTAAAATTCTTCATATTTACGAAAGAACTGGCGTTTACCCTTTCAAACTTTATATATATCATATTAAAAATATTTGGATAAAATTGGATATTGAGGATTTCTATCAGTGATTAGTATATATATTAACTGTTGTCTAATAATACTAGCATCAATTTTTAATTAAATCCTAGTATGGAAATTATACTTTTCGCTGCAATAAAATGCCGTAGATAAAAAATAAGCAAACATTAAGTAGATTTACTTTTACAAACAGAAAAAGCCTTTTTTGATTAACTATTGGTTTTACTCGCCATATTAGTTCAACAATTACTTAATTTGCAAAACAAATTATGATTCAGTATAAAAATTCTTTTTATAATATTGGCATTCACATGTAGTTACCCTTAAATAAGTAATTATCTCACTATACATGCTGTTACTCCTAAAATTAAAGTATATTGGCTGCTTAGGCTACCATTTTATGAAAATCATGCTTAAAAGAAGAAAGTTAGATAATTTTTAAAAATATTTCCTTGAAAGTAACAATAATTTTCCTTTCGAATAAAAGGTATTATTATATACAATTAGATTGAAATATGACCATTATAATAATCTCTCAAGGGGGAAAAAATATCCTGAGAATAGTTTTTTGGAAATTCAATCTAGGACATTATAAAGAAAAAATAAGGACACTTTTCAAATAGATTTCATGATACAGAAGAAAAAGGATACCGTTACAGCGATTGTAATGTCTAAACTTGAATGCCTTTTCTTTGTTTAGAGTGACTTGCTTCATTTCTCCATCACTTCTACCGCAAACTTTAAAGTGAGGTAAAAAGAGCTGTCTCTTTTCTGCTCTGTCGATCATGGTTACAGTGAAGGGAAAAAAACGCTTAAAAGACTAAAAAAAAATTGAACTTAGTTGTGTGTGTGTGTCGATGACTGTATTGGAAAGTCTCGTTATGGCAGGTTCAGGTATTTTTCTTATATCACAAAGGATATATATCTTACTTTTTGATGCACAATATTTTTATTTTTATCTCTATTCTGTCTTTGTGTTTGATATAGAGTTCTTTTTCAATGGAGAAGTTTAGATGGATTGTATTTTATAATAAATGATATACTAAAAAAATTAAGATGATATGGTTTCTGAATTTCACTTTTTGATTGGAATATACATTCTTAGCTATTTACATTGAAGATAACTTTTAAAAATAATTTTTAGGAAATAACCTACAGCTAAAACGCCTACTAACACGCAATAAGATTCAAATACACGTCCTTAAATTATGCACAAACGGAATATGCGGAAAAAAATATATCAAACTAAAGCACACCATAAAATCTTAAAATCTGTCTTGTTCAAAATACATCATGCGTTATGTTTACATCCACACTAAAAAGGCATTTTTTTCATTTAAACTTAATTAATTCCCATTAAATGTTCTTTAATGCATATGATTAAATTGTGCTACTTTATGCTACTTTATACTACAAAAATTATTGGGTCAGTAAATTTTTCATCTAAATAACTGAGATTTCTTTTGATTATATCAAATTCAATGACTTTAAGCAACAAAAGATTAATGCTTTTTAAGACATATTAAGCATGTTGCTTTATGTACAATACAATAAAAGAATCCACACACACACACACACACATATATATATATATATTTGTTTTTATATATATTTGAAATTTCGATTACATATATATTTATATATATATATATAATCAAAATTTATCTACAAGAGAGAGAGATGAATTAACATGATTAATACTTAAATGAATTGCAATTGCAAGATCACCAGACAACAGAATTTAAAAGGAGATATGAAAAAATTGAAATAACAAAGTAAAATATAAAATCATGGATGCTACAGTATTATTAACATTGCTGACTTATGACAGCTTGTATGCAAAATTCCTCTTAAAAAATTTATCTGTATAAAAGTGGGGTTGAACATGTTTTTTGGCCAGCCAACCTTCCCCCTTTCTGTTAATAATACTGAGCAAAAACCAAATGGAAATAATGGAGAGGAAATCTAAATCCATTATGAGAAAAAGGTAACTTACCTAAAAATTGCATACAGAATTGCAAAGCCCGCGCTAAATTTGAGTACAATAAACAAGTTATTGCCAGATTCTGGACCCACATACAATTTCAAAACAAAGCAGTGGCTGATAAATAGCACTTAGCAAAAGTATGAAAAGAATAGAAATAATAAAATAAGAATTGTAAGCATACTACCATTATCTTAGAGACTCTAAGATAATATGAATTAAAAGTTATAATAAATTTAAAAAAATTAATTTTATCTATATCTAGAAATCGGGGGTATATAAATTTATCTAGGAAGAATAATAAATCTATAATATTAACCTGTTAAAACTATGGAAATTTAACCCTTACTATTTAAAATTTCTTTTTTCAAATATCTATTAATAAAATTTATTGGGTAGTTTTGAATTAAACAGTATTTAGTAAAATGTTTATAGTTTTTTTTTTTTTTTCTAATTTATTTGAAACTAGAAATTTATTGCGTAGTGTTTAATTAATGACAATATTTCTGAATATAGATACATGCACATTACTCTACCAATGCGGTACTTTTATAATATTGAAATTAAAGTCTTCTCCTTTATCATAAATATTGGTAACTATTTTATTACCTTTTAATTTAATTTCTATATCAAGAAAATTTACTTCATAATTGTTACTATTTGTCTGTATTAAATTAAGGTATTGTGGATAAGAATTAATATTAGGTTTAAAGTTGTCTTGCTTGCCAAAAAATGATTATATCATCTATATAACGAAAAAAGTAATATTCTAAGTTGTCTGTGAAACAATTTTCAAAATAATGTAAATATAAGTTGGCAAGGCAGTTGCTAGCTGGGCCACCTTGTGGTAGACCCTTAATCTGTTGATAATAAAATAAATATCATTATGATAAACATAATTCTCTTTTAGAACAAACCTAAGTAGAAAACCAAATCTATCATATTTGACATTTTTAAACAAATTATCTTTATGAAATTTTACAAGTGTTTTTATGATATCATCAATACTAATTGAGTTAAAAAGATCTTCAAAATCTAAGCAAAATACTGAAAATATCTTTTTATCTTTAATTTGTCCAATAAGTTCTGTACTATTTTTAAGAATAGATGAAGTTTTTAGATTATTTATTGTATCTTGTAACATTTCATGCAGAATTTTGCCTGATTTGCTGATATATGTATTAAAACCATTAATAACTGTTCTAAACTTTACTGGATCTTTATGAAATTTAGGAGTAAGAAATACATGTAGAAATTTAAAATTATTATTAATTTGTATTTTTAATTGTTTATGAAAAGCCAAAATTCGATTATTTATTTCTCTATCAGAAATTGATGACCTAATAAAAGGTGTATTATTTTCAAAATGTTTGTTGAGCATTAAACTATAATAGTATTTACAAATGAAGGCAAAATGTCCAGGCACTTTATCAAAATAAACTATAATAAATTTATTTTGTAATTGTTTAATCTGATTTTTAATATCATTAAAAAAATGTTATTATCTGTACTAAAGTTATATTTATTAATCTGTTGTGTACCTATAAACTCTGTGAATGCCTCTATAGGCATACTATATTTAATAGCAATTTTGTAAATGAATTGCTCAGTATCATTATATAACTGATTTTTGATAATTTTATTATTATTGGAAATCATAAGTCTAAAACCAGTACCTTTATTCATTATTTTTCTAAGATTATTGTCTTTTACAATATTGAGGTCACCAGTAATAACATGCTGGTGATAATTATCTTTGAATACTATAAATTCATTACAATAACATATTAAGTGTTCTTGCTTTATAGGTACATTATAGTTAAACATTGATCTACCTATTTTTTTACTATATTTTAAGGCCTTTTTTTTTTAATAGCGATATTTTGAATTGGGAAAGTTGATATGTGTTTTTTAAAAATGCTATAAAAATTAATATTTCCATACGATTTATTCATATACAATAATGTAAAGTATTCTGTTTGATATTTTTTATTTACATTGACATTTATTTTATGTTTATACTTCAGAAACTTGTAAATGTCTCTTATGATATGTAAAGCATGACTATCTTTAATTTTATCTGAATTTAGTATATTTTCCGTAATACATATTTCTGTCTTACTTAATCCAAACATGAAAGATTTAATGTGTTTTATGTTAAAATTGTTCTCGAAAATATTACATATATCACTAATACTTTCTGAAATAACATTTTCGTCTCTGCTTAACCTTTTAGTCCTATTCTCTCTAGTTTTTCTTTTATTAGTCTTTTTGATTTCATTATTGTAAAAATAATCTTGAGAATATGTTTTCCTTGATATAATACATTTAGTCCATAAGGATAAATAGTATTATAATACTTAATGTAGAAATTTTCCCACCATAGTCTTTCTTTAACGTTAGGGACTACTTTAATAATATTGAGTACAACATTTTCAAAACCGTGTGTATAGAAGTGTCTTATTTCTATTTTATTTGAACTTTTTATACTATTAAAGTTTTTAGTGTCTGACCTATGTTGATTATAATTCTAATATTAATTTTATTACATGTTTGTCCAATATATTTAAAAAGGCATAGCTTACATGTCAATGAGTAAATATAGTTAAATGTCTTACAGAAGGTAAATTTAGAATTATCTTTCTCATTTGATCATTATTTATCATTTTACAAGTTTTACATCTATTGTTCCCACATCTTTTGTAAAAGTGATTTTTTTATTGCAAAATTTACTATTTTGATGTTCACTAGAGAAATATTTACTGCTTTTAATGTCATTAGAGTTATTAGAAATATTGTTGCAAAGCATATATATTTATATATATATATATATATACATACATAGAGAGAGAAAGAGAGATCGATTACTTTTCTCTCTTTTTTTTAGATTTGTCGTAAAATTGTTGATTTTTTCATTTATATATATATATAAGCTCATCGTATACATAAAAATATTTAAAACATTTAAAACAAACACGAGTGTGGAAAAACATTAAAAGAAGCACGAGTGTGAATAAAACACGGCAGCTATTTTTCTTTAAATAGAAGACATTAATTAAGAATTTATTACTGACAAAATGTTTTGTTTATTTGTCATACTAAACATTCAAACTCGTTATGATCATCACAGTTAAGCTAATCAATAGAATAATTCAAATCAACACAACGCTATATAAATTACTTATTTTAATATCGTGAATTAGGATGTATTTTAAATGATGTGTTAGAGGAAGTTTGAATGGTAGCTTTAATAAATGTAATTATAATATGCTTGGATAGATATATCTTTAGCATGAATAAAATAAGTTATTGTGATGAGAAGTAAAACATTCCTTGAAAGCAAACTATAAATTCATCTTTTACAGCAACAACTAATCTTAAGATGGGTTTTTTTTCAGGAAAGAACAAGCTATATATACTCCAGTGATTCTCAAACTGTTTAACGTGTCCCTTTCGGAAGGGGGGGGGAGTGATGAATCAAATGGGGGAGTGAGCAAATTTAAAAATTGAAAACTTATTAGTTTACTGAAAGGAAGCAAATCAAAATATGTATACAATTTAAAATAATAAAAAAATTAAATACACATTTACACTGATATAATATACTTATAAATATATTGGTACTACAAAATGCATTTGAAAACTAATTTATTTATACCAAATTCAGAACAAGTTTAATAACTACTACAGACTCCCATGAGCGTGTCTCGCAGAGTGAAGTTCTTCAAAGGAAGATTCAAAATTAGAAATTGACACCCCAAGTTATTTTTCTATATATTAGTTGATATCTCTATTTTGAATTCAAAGTAGCCATGCCAGAGAGTCCGGTTTACAAATGTAAGGTGTTGGAAATGGTAATAGTATACGAAATGCCTCAATTTTTAGTGTAGCAAATTTATCTTTCTATCCTGCCTAAAATTCAGAGAGGGATTTATTACTAAATTTCCTTTTGATTTTACCACTTGATGTGTAATTTATGAAGATTTCTTTTTCGGTATTTGTACATTTAGAAACCGAAGATTGAGGATATAAATATTTAATTTAATTAAAAACTATTTTCCAATCTGTTCCAATTTAAAAATTAGAAAGAAGTAACATAGTACTTACTGAATGTAACAAAATATAATGCTTATATTTTAATAATTTTTACAGTTTATAATTAAATTGGATGGGGGGGATAAAAACTATAATTGAAAATTAAGTCACAAATATTTAAAGTTTGAGAAGCACTGATATACTTTATGACATAAAAAGTGACTCGCACAGAATGATTGAATGATTGATTGTTTGATTTTATGGCACAAGAGCCTAGTTAGGCTAAGCTGCGCCAAACAATGATGCAAGAGTTACTAAAATTTTGAAAACTGTTTCTAAATCATACATAATTTGAAAATGTTAGATTATGCTTAAACTGATTCTACAAAATTTGAAAATATAATTTGAAAATAATTAAGTATAAATATTAAAATTTGCATGATTTCTGCACAGTAAATAAAGTAATTCATGTATAAGATCATATAACATTAAAAATTCTGTAAAAAATTATATTTATTATAAATAACCAATTGAACGTAGAAATGCAAACAGATTTATCTGGGGATTTTCCTCCAACCAAATCACATAAAGATAAACCTGATGTACGAAAAAAAATGATGCGATGATGATTAAAAACTGGACAATCTATTAGAATGTAATGAACCGAGTAAGAGACTTTGCATGAAGGACATTCTGGAGCATTCTCACCAGATAAAAGATGCCTGTGCGTAAAACGAGTATGACCAATGCGAAGCCGAGTCAGTTTGACATCGTTTCTTTGCGTCGGCATTACAGGCCAAGATCCAAGGACAGGTTTCACGCAGTGCAGCTTGTTATCAGTCTGTAAATTCCATGATTCGTGCCAGGCACTATCAATATGATACTGGATGACGCGTTTCATGTCACAAAGGGGAACTGGTAGCGGTAAGTGTGTTGTGGCTGACCGGGCAGCCATGTCCGCTTGTTCATTGCCAATGATACCCACGTGGCTTGGTATCCAGCAAAACTGTATATCACAACCCTTGCCATTCAGTTGACTCGTAATGTCTATTATATCACACACCACAGGATGACACCGATCGTTGTAGTTTTGAAGCGCTTCTAAGACACTCATGCTATCAGTATAGATACAGTATTTACAAGGTGTGTTGGAGTCCACTAATTGAAGTGCGCGGTAGAAGGCGATGGCTTCGGCAGTGAAAATGCTACAAGAATTATCTAGCCAATAACCGCCTATATAGTCTTCCATCACGACTCCACACCCAACTTAATCCTTTCGTTTCGAACCATCTGTGTAAATGGGCGAATAATCACTATACCGATTCCGATGGTAAGCAAAGATGCGTTGAAAAGCAACTGGTGGTAGGGCGGATTTACTGTATGTAGCAAAAGGGTTGATATAATGGAAATGTGGCGTATTCCAAGGTTGGAACTGCAAAATGTTTCTTTGGTGAATATCCACGTCGGGTAGGTTGAGCTCGGATAACAGTAGATTCATCCTTTCCATAAATGGTCGTATGTTGTGTGACCGAGCATCATAAATTATCTTCATGCTAGTAGTCATATTTACATTTTTCAGTGGATGTGAAGGCACGGACAAGATCTTAATTAATAAGTGAAAGCTAGCCTTTTTCGTCTAAGTTCCAGTGGAAGTTGGTTGCAAGCAACGTAAAGACTCTGCATCGGCGATGTGCGGAACGCACCAGAACAGATTCTCAATGCTGAGTGATGGACTGGGTCAAGTTTTTTAAGCTAGCAGATCCGTATACAACAGAACCGTAATCGAACCGGGAAAGAACGATAGATTGATATACTCGGAGCAGAGATGTCCGATCCGCACCCCAAGAGGTGTTTGATAGAACCTTCAGGATATTGAGAGACTTTTCAGACTTCTTACGCAGATGTAAGATATGCGGAAGGAAAGTGAGTCGGTGGTCGAAGATTACTCCAAGAAATCGCACTTCGGGAACTACTGGAACTTGTATTTCACGGATGTATATTTCAGGGTCGACATGAAGACCCCGTTTGCGACAGAAGTGTACGCAGCAACTCTTACTGGCTGAAATACTGTGGCCATTCATGTCGCACCATTTAACTATCTTGTTACAGCAGATTGTAACTGCCGCTCTATCAAACGCATGTCTGAGCCTTCGCAACTTATCTGTAGATCATCCACATATAATGAAACCTGTATAGAGGGCTGAAGTTCAGATAAGATGGGTGAAATATGACAAATGAAAAAACTCGCATAGAAAAAGATACCAATAGGAAAAAAAAATTGAATATACTTTCACCTTGCCGTACAATGTACAATATATGCAGTTTGGATTACCAATGTGCGAGTAACTGGAGCTCCAGAGCATTGCTGTGGTTCATCCGGGTAATGTAAAAGGTAATAAAAAGAGAAGGCATAGCTTCCATGAAAGTTTGATTTTCGTGTGGATTCTACCAATGCCTCACAGAGAGATTCATGAAAAATATGAGCAAATGTCACCTTTTTAAAAGAGGACATAGATTGGAAAGGAAACAAGGTTGCTTGCATTCCTGGAATTCACAATATTTGGGCCAACAAGAAGTGCTGTCAACAAATGGTCTTTGCAATTTTTATCAAGCTTTCCCATGCAGAACATCAAAAAGATGGCGATGACTAAGGATTGCAAAATTGGACCAAAAGCTCAGAATCGGTATTCAATATTTTTTCGATCTTAAGGGGTCTAAGGGGTGTTAAAAATTTTTTTTTTCGAATTTTCGAAAAAAATATATCTTGTTCTTCATTTTTTTCTGAACATTTTGATACTAACCACGTGACAATACTCTAAAAACTTCGAAAGTTATTCAAAAAATTGCAAACAGCAATTTAGTCATAACAACTTTTAAATGGACACATGCCACGCCCATTTATTTTTAAATTCATGCATACCATTTATTTTTTTGTTTTTAATAAGCCTCATGAAATATTTTAAGCGCTTGAGTTGATCAGAAGGAAGCCTGCAACTCAACACATTCATTCTGCTGTGTTTTGATTCTCTTGTGTTTACTTTAGTACACGTTTTTTTAAAACGCTTATCTAAAGCGAAGATTTTTGTTGTTTTATTTTGAAAAAATCGTTGGGCAATGTGCCCCAGAAAAAGACTTATAGGAAATAAATATTTAAAGGTAAGTGACTCACATGTTACAGATATTAAACATACGAAGAAGTGTGTAGAAATGAAAAGTACAAGTAAGTGTGCCGAAATGAAAAATGCTTCTAGTAAAAAACTTTCAGGAATTCTGACTTCATTAAAGTCAAATCTTGTTAAGGTAAGTGAAAACTTCAAAGAATATCGTATTTTTTGATTTTATTTAAACCTTTAGCTCTATTTTGTCAGTATCATGCTGTTTAAAATGTCATAAACCATTAACAATTAATGAAAAATCCACTCGTGGTTTATGTTCGAATTTTGAAATACATTGTAAAAAATGTGGGAGTATTTGTACTTTTTCAAGCTGTGAAAACATTGGGAATAAAAATAATGCTCCAGAAATTAACAGAAGATCTATTTTAGCAATGGGATGCATAGGTCAAGGTTTAGAGTCATTAAAAACCTTTTGTTCTGTAATGAGTCTTCCTAATCCTGTTGAACAAAAATCATATGATGTTATTAATAATAAACTTTCACTTGTTATGAAGGAAGTCGCCCAAGAAAGCATGAACAGGGCAGCTGTCGAAGAAAATTCTTCGTTACCTGATAACATTTTAACGGTAAGTGGTGATGGACCTGGAAGACGAGAGGACATTCATCGTTGATTGGAGTATGTACTCTAATAGGGAGCGAAACAGGTAAGGTTTTGGATCGGGAAGTGTTGTCCTCATTTTGCAAATGAAGCGACAGTTATAAAGGGGTAAAGTTTGGTATCAAGTACAATAAATTGCAAAGAGCGCATAAGATTTCATGTAGAAAAAATTATTCTGGCTCTGCTGGTAAGATGGAGGTTGACGGGATGTTGAGGATTTTTAATCGATCAGAAAAGCTTCACAACCTGAAATATTCGAACTACATAGTAGATGGCGACACAAAAACATTCAATGCCCTTTCTGAAAACAATCCATACGGCTATGACCATCTTATTCAGAAAATAGAATGTGTAGGCCATGTGCAAAAGAGAATGGGTACAAGACTTAGGAAGCTTAAATTAGTATATGGTAAGAAGAAATTATCTGATGGTAAAACTATAGGCGGTAAAGGTAGGTTAACTGATAGTTTAATTGATAAGCTTGCGCATTACTATGGTAATGCTATTCGATGCAATTCTACTAGTGTAAAGGAAATGCGGAAAGCCATTTGGGCTGTTCGGGGTCATTCTTGCAGCACCGATGATGAACCGATGCACTGATTTTGTCCTACAAATCCAAATACATAGTGTAAGTATAATGCCGCAATTAATAATAATTTACAAAATTATAAACACAAACCCTCAGTTGCAAAAGCTGTTCGAGATGTAATTAAGCCTGTATTTGCAGACTTATCTCATCTGGCACTCCTGAAGAAATGCTTAGGAGGTAAGACACAGAATACTAATGAAAGTTTAAATTCATTAATCTGGAAGTTTTGTCCGATGACGATTGATTCTATCCTTCAGATTGCAGAGATTGCTGCAAATCTAGCAACCAGCATTTTTAATGATGGAAATCAAATACTTATTACTATTTTAGAGAAATTTGGCTTAAAAATTAACAAAAATGTTTGTGTGTTCCTGGCTGAACGTGACAATCGTCGAATCTTTACGTCAAGAAAGAGGAGCTCAACGTCATCGTTTGAATCTCGCAGAGATTAAAAAAATTAAAAAGAGTACAGAAATTGAGCTGTTTGGGCAACAGGAAGGCATATCCTATGATCCTGGAGCATTTTAGCATGTAAGTTTTAAAATTTATTTTCTCAAATTCAATTTAAAACTTTAAAGCCTTTTTTCTCAGTTTGTGTTTTTTTCACTTACGCGCATTGCGTTTCAAAAACTATCATACTTTGATGCATAAAACTTTACAGAATTATAAACTCTATCATAATCTTTAAATCCTAGCTATTTATAGTATTACATATTTGTAATTTTTTGAAAAATTTTAAAAAAAATAAATTTTTTGAAAAAAATTTTAAAAATGTACTTTTTTTATTTTTTAAAAATATTATTTTTTATTCTTTTTATATCTAATCGCTACCATCTAATAAGGATATATTTGACTTTATAAATCAACTTATTGCTAGTAATTAGAATTATTATTTCAGAAAATATCATGCGCGTCGTAAAACTTACTATTTGTTTCTTACAAAAATTTTTCTTATATTTATGTGCTTATTATTTTTAAAATTATGATTATATTTTAGACATTTTATACTTTTTTGAAGCTTTATTCCTTTATAAAAAATGTGTAAAAGAATCAAATTATTTCATTTTAACCTCAAAGAATTATTTCTAGTCGAAAATTGTTCATATTTTGTGCTCTCGAAACATTTTTAACACCCCTGAGACCCCTTAATACCGAGATACCTGTTTTAATACCGGTAGTAGAAAGTTTAGAAAAAGAAAGAAAACACTGGGGTTTCTCTCCTTGTTTTATTTAAGATAGTAAATATCGCAAAAAATAATTTGTAGCTTATAAATTATAGCTATATAAAGAATCACGAAAAAGTAAATGAATATCTTATTTATTTAAATCTCAAAAAAAGTACATGTCACTATTCAGTCAGCTATACTATTACAAATTTTTGAAATGTGATCTGAAAAAACATAATGCATCAATTGTCCTGTTATTAAGACTATAACGTAATTTTGTGCAAAAATTACCAGCTGTCGATAACGCTCTTTTGGCATTTACGCTAGTTGGTGGTACTGTTAGCAATGAGTGATATACTTTTTCTAAGTATTTACCTCTAAATTCCTCGTTTTCAAATAAATCGATATTCTCATCGGATGGTTTTGGATATAGCCAATTTCTGTATTGAATTTCGGTTTGTTGAAGTATTTTTAGTTATCGCTAATTCTAATTTTTGTTCAAGAAACAATTCCTTTTCCATATCAACATTAGTGCCATCATATCCCCGATAACTGTACCGAATTCTTCTGAATGTAAAAAAAAGTTAGTTGGTAGAAAATTTTAAGAAAATTTTTTATTAACTTGATCAAATTTGAATTGGATCGTCTCTTTTCTACTATTTCATTTTCATTTTTAAATCATGACAGTTATGTAATGTATTATAATTATGTAGGTGATACCTGAATATATAGTGCAGACAATTTAACAAAAATTCTAATACATACCGAAAAACGGTATTTAAACTTGTAAATACCGTTATTATAAAATGGTACAAATGGCTCAAAATACCGGGATTTGGTATCCCGGTATACTGGTATTGCAATTCCTAGCAAGGTGAAAGCAGCAATGCAAAACGTAAAGACAGACTGAGCATCCAATCAGGCCTTTACAAACCCTTTGGCTTAAATATCAAGAAACCTAACGTGTAAATGGAGCATAATTCACTCTTATCACCACTTATAAGGAATTCTTCAAATGGAGGCTCAAATTACAGGGACCATTGCGTCTAATGTCCATTACTGTTGCATGCGGTCAGGCAGACTCGTATGCAGTTTTTCTGGTCACAAATACTGGATTAAAATTGTTCTTAGCGATGAGCGCCCCTCCCCCGTCCCTATTCGTTTCAAGTTAAGACTGAACGACGAGTGAAGAAATGTCTGGAGATACATAGGACATAAATGTTATACTTTTCTTATTGTGGTATTCCATGCAGGCTATAAAACCAGGAATTTTAGTATGAGAGGTTTTCATTTCAACACCCTCTGTGTGTAACTCTTTTATTTTTACTGCACGGCGATGTGTAGAAGAAATTCTACAGACCATAGTGCTGCTTTTCCTTTCTTGGCCCGATGGCTTATTTTTCAGACAGATTGTGGACAGAAAAATATTTCAATAAGCCTTTCTACTGTTTTTATTAATGATTTTCCAAATTTCCACGCACTAAATGAGCAAACATGTTTAGGTCCTAATATGCAGGAGCACGTTGTATCTCTACCGTACTAATCTAACTCAATAACTGAAATGTGAGATGTAGCATCTAGCGTACGAGTACCTCCTATTGCTGAATGGCTCTGATCCGTGGCCCGTGGGTTGAGAATTACTGTGTTAAATTGTTTGTTGCTCAATAGTTTTCAATTTTTCTTTATATTAAACTCTTCCAAAATTGATGAAATGGAAAATTGGATTTGTAAGGAAAGTTTATGCACGTTGCTAATCTGACACTGAATGCAAAGAGTTTAAATCTTAAATGCTATTTCTTACATGATTTTAAGTGTTTCAAACTGACAAAAGTCCTGTTTGAAGATACTGTTAAAGCCAGTAGTCAAAAGTTTAGCTTTTTTTTTTATTTCTTACGGAAATATTTTAGGAAAAGTTCTTCAATTTTAATGTCAGTTACTTGTCAGACAAAACCGATCATCACACTTGAAATGACATCATAGTTAAAAAAATTTAAAAGGTTTCACTTATATATGAGCATTAAACAATTTTTTTATTGACTTTCAAATTGAAAATAGGAATGATACATAAATGTAAAATTTTTGATAAAGTAAAATTACGGATATTAAAAGTTTTGACTCTCTTATTTCCTAATATTGATAATTATGTACATAACCAAGTTTGAAGAATTTGATTTAAACTGTCTAGATTTCCAGAATAATGTCATTGTTAGTGCAAGTAAAATATATATTAGAAATAAAAATATTTTAATAATTATAAACTCAAAACATTATAATTTACATTTTATATATCATGATATGCTCATATCCGCATAAAATTTAAAATTTTAGAAAAATGTATTTGAAAAATATATTTTAGCAATCTATTCCAAATCTCATTTCATTCGCTTTTTTATTGCTGTGTAAAACTATATATATATATATATATATTATATATATATATATATATATATATTCCTAAGGCTGGAGTTTGCTTTTAGTATTTCTGTGGCTAAATCTTTTCTATTATGACGATAGTTATCTTAGGTATATAACTATTTTTAGTATATTTTTGAAATATATATATATATATATATATAGTTTTACACAGCAATAAAAAAGGGAATGAAATGAGATTTGGAATAGATTGCTAAAATATATTTTTAAAATACATTTTTCTAATATATATATATATATATATATATATATGCATTTCTCCATTTATTGTTAAAGTTAATACTATAAATAACTAACCTCAAATTTTGAACAACATTCAAGTAAAGAGGACTAGATCAAAGCTGTACCTCATTGTCTATATTTTCCCACAAGAATATTTTTGAGACTCTACATACTTAATGTACTTCAGCTCTCTTACACCAAAGTTTAGGGAAATGAAGTCTCGAACTTACTCTCTCAAACTCCATAAAAACAACATTGGAAATGTTCACACAATTACCCAAATCATGCGTTTTTTAATACAAATAATTTGAAAAAATAGAAGATTTTGCTCTCTTTACATCTTAAAAATAATTTTAGCAATTGGATGTAAGTTTCAAATCAATTGTGTAAAAAATATTTTCAAAAGAATCATTCGAATATGATTTATTGAACATTAATATATTTTGAGTTACTGCATTTAATCGAAATTTATTTTACATTCCATTCTGTTAGGGCATACATTATTTTCATTTATTTGTCCTAATGGTATGGAGTTAATGAAATGAGAATAGTTGTTACCACGATTTTAACTCATCTTTTGTTTTCAGGGAATTTTACGACTTATAATGAAATACTTGATCTCTCTCGCGAGAAAAATTTATGATGAAAGGATAATCAAACTTAACTGAAAGACATAAAACATGTATCATTGGTTGTTTTATAAACTAATGATATTTAGGTTGTCGCGATACCTATTAAAGGCTTTGATAAACCATGTTCATCTAACAAAGAAAAGGCTTGAATTTAACTATTACCGCTGCTAAGTAGGGTTTTCAGCCCGTCGATCCCGGAATTTAATTTTTGTTTGATTTATAATTAGAATTTTTTTCAAAGTATTGTGAATCCGGAATTACAGTTAATGTATCGTATTTACATCTTTGTACTGTATACGTTTAGTATAAGTTTTTTTATGTGCTGAACCTAGAAAGGTTCGATGTGGGTGTGTATGTTAAAACGTTAAATTTTATATGTTATCTCTTATTTTGTTCTGTAACTTTCTCCCCATCGTGAGTGAGGTCAGAAAACGGACATTTCTCCCACCCTCAGGATATCCGGTGTCCTCTAACTTGAACAGAGACAATTAGAGTTTTTGAAAGACATCTAGTAGGGATTTAAGCTCCAGGATCTCGGAATTCCGAAACCCCGGGATCCCTGTGTTTTTTTCCAATCCCGAAAATCCGGGATAAAAATAACTAATTCCGAGATTTAATTTTTGTCTAAATTATATTTTTAAAAAAATTTCTCATAAAGATTTTCTAAGAATTTAATTTAAAAAAATTGTATTTTGTTCATGAAATATGTACGTCATTTTTTTTTTGGTGCTATTATAAGTGCTATAGGTAAAAAAAATATATATACGCAGCTCTCATTTCTCGTATAGAAGAACGTCGTATAGATCTAAGTAGATCACTGCAATTCTTACACAATAATATAAGCAACATCTCAAGAATAGATTTTGTCAGATTTCCTTCTTCTGTTATATGCCGTTAATTAATAGCGGACCAGTTTGGATGACTTGAGACACTTCAAATCCCATTGCATTACTAACAGCTCATGCAAATGGATCTTCAATTTCAAATGAGGCACGATTTGAAATTCATTCACAATCTGTCTTCAATAACTGAATCAATTTATATGCAAAAACCATTAAATGTAGCAGAAGAACTAAATAAAGTGATGAAAGAGGTATATTCACCAATGCAGTCTATTAGATATGAGACTCTGTCATCAAAACTCAAAAAGAAATGTCTCATTTTTGAAACGAGAGGGAGATTTGTAGACTATCTGAAAAGAACATACTCCTACTTAATGACGATATTACCTACTAGTAAAAAATCCGAACGGGCATTTGCTTCGGCAGGACAATTTGTAACAAAAATAAAAAGCTGTTTCAACGATGAAACACTGGAAGAGCTGTGTTATTTATAAGCTTATTTACAGAAACACAAGGCATGAAGAGATGCTTTTTTATAAAAAAAAAGTTTCATTATGTACTATTTTTATTTGTTTTTTATGATTAATTAATATTTTATTTGTTTCTTTAAAATAATATTAAATCAATTTTTAATTATATGGTAAGTTTTACTATGCGATTTCAGTTATGCTAATATGTAAGTATTTTTAATAAATAGTTCAATCCTTATCCCGGGACCAATTCCTTGTTTTGGATAATGTAATCCCGAAATCCTGGTATTGAAAATATGACACGGGATTCCAAACCCTAATGTTAAGCCATTTTAAGAAAAATAAATATTTCTAAAAGTATTAAACGTGTCTAAGCTATTATGTGTAGTGACATAGGAATGGGAATGAGTATTGAATTTAAGTGGTTATGAATTTTCTGACGGTCTCCTATCAAATGCGATAAGAAGAGGTTAAAATTTAAACCACACTAATGTTATTAAAAGTATTTAATGAATGAGTTCACTAAGCGATTTATATAAGTAGAATAAAAAAAAATGACAGCAGAGAAAATGAGATAACCAATCAAAATTATGTGACTAATAAACTTACATTAAATTTATAGAGAAATAAAGTATTATATCATTAAATTATAAAAGATAAAAATACGCAATCTATTTCAAGGAAAAATAAGTAGAATAATTATATTTTAATTGCTATTAATGTTTACAGCCAATTAATAAAAACAGTTTTAGGAAAATTAAAATACCCATTGTTCAGCAATAGTATTAAATAAATTATATTTTAAATGAAGAAAATTAACTAAAAAAAGATAATATAGTTTGGTATTAGTTTTTGAAAATTAGCTAAATTTTAATAATTTAGCGTGCCAGGTATACAATAACAATAGAGAAACTTTAAATTGCAAAAAATAATTTGGAACTGATTATTTTAAAATGTATATACCTATGTGTCTGCCAATAAAAGAAATTTATCCATTGATCAATATCCAATATTGCTAAAATGTGGGAGCATACAACCGAGGCAAATGAGCCAATTGCATGAGGGAGACTAATAGTCAGTATTCTATTAATCATCAAGTTACTTTTCTTTCCGAATTTGTAAAAGAAAAATAAGAAATAGAAATAAATAAGTATACACATCAAAATAATCGTGACAAGGTCTGAAGTGATTGATGACGTGTTAGCGATGGAAGAATTTTGCCGATACTTATTTCTCAAAGCTCTCAACTTTTGTTAAATCCCCTTTTTCGAAAATTCCTTGAAGGTCCTCCATCGAAAACAGTTTTGAGCATCTAATCACGATCGTCCACAAGATGTTTTATAAAAGACTGGAAAGTACATGGGAAAAGCATCGGTTTGAAAATGATAAATGGTTCGGCAAATGTAATATGAATTTACAGTCATTTAAAGAAAAGATAAGTGAGCTTGGTAAATATATTGTTTTGAGTGGAATATCATTTCTCAATCTGATTGTGATGGAAAAAGAGAGTGAACACTTTAAAATGAAAATGGAAGTTATTTTTTTCTTTGCCTTTAGTATTACCATCAGATACAAATGTTTTTCAAATTTTAGTATTTCTAAAGGAAATTTCCAAACAAGCAATGCTTTTTAAAATTATTTTAAAAATTAATTTAATTTTTTACAGTAAGTGTCATAAATTATATAATAATTTAAATGGTGGCATTTCAATTAATGGAATTAATACTAAGATCATTTCAAAATTAATACCCAAGGTGTAAGTAGAGTCATCGAAAGAAAAAGAAAGCAGTTTTAATTGAAACTTCTAAGAAACTGTCAGTAGTTTTTTAAGCACAATTCTTATATGGATTTTGTGTTTTTATTATGGCGAGGTACAATTGGAGCTTATTGCAGTCGTGGTTGCCACTAAGTATTGGAGATAAAACATCCCACATTTAGAATGAAACTTTACACGTCTTAATTCCGCCCGAAATACCCATTTGTTTTTGAAAAGTGTGTGGTGAGTTAAACATGTACCGCAAAACAGTACTCGTTAGATAATTTCAACGTTGCCAATATCTGAGACATTTCGTCAAGCTTTGCAAAAGGTCCAACGAATGATAATTACCTCCACCATAGAGTATTAGTTAAAGAAATAGAGGCAAAGTGTTACCCTGAGGACAGAATGTCACAGTATTATGCTCCTTTGCTTTTCTTCAAAAAATGAATAGCAAAATACACAAAACTTTTGCTCTCAGTTTCTAGTCATTATAGGTCAGTCATTTTGCATGGCAATGCTTGCCCGAACATTGTATGTGCCACAACCGGTGACCTGCTCCGATACTGGTTAAGTGCTACTCTCTGCATTCTAAGTCCTGAGATGAATGCAGTGGAAAAATTTATTACCATAGTTATAAATATAAAAGAACACATGCGATGACTCTGTTTTTAACATGTTTTTATAAGCTTCACCTTATGTAACGGAATATTTGAACTCGATTTTTACCCACTTTAAAATATCAGATAATTTGAAGTTTTGCACACTTGTCAAGGATCGATAGCATTGCAATAATTTAATAATTTTTTTCTTGTCCTGATAAGGATCATCAGGATTAACGATATACGATTTTCAGATTTAGCGACTAATACCAGATCCCCTTTTCAGAATTAGTGACTAATCCCAGATCCCATTTTCAGATTTGGCGACTAAAACAATACAAACCTAAAGCGAAAAAGCCAATTGGTATACCAGATTCTAAAAGTAACTGATTCATTTAAAATAATTCATCAATGAATAAATGATAGTTTAAAAAGCTAAAAAAAAAACAAGCTGTCATTGTAGATCTAACTAAAAAATGAAAAATAAATTATAGTTTAAAAAAAACCAAAACACTATCTTTTATTGTTAAACAAACTAAAAATTTTAAAAAATAATAATTTTTAATTTAAAAATTAAATGATCAACGAGAAAATTAATGTCATTGTGGTAAACGTGTGGTGTGCTCGATATCAATTGTAATAATCTCTTACTAGTTCTGTTCCAAAATGCAGAGTTAGTGTAAAAAGCCAACCCACTCTTTTACAACAATGACATTAATGTTCTTGTTAATCCTTTTTTTTCTTATATTAAGAATTATGTTTTTACTTTTTAGTTCGATTAACTATAAAGCGTGTTTTTTTAAAAAAATTTAAAACTATAATTTATTTAGCTATGGCTGTATTTCGTGCCTCTGTCATTCAAGTAATTTACAGATCAATAAAGGTGAATTTTTAAATGGAATTTAAAGTCTGTAAATCGGTAGAGAATCCATCCCTCTGATAAAGAGGGACCACAATGAAGGCTAATAAAAATATTGGCAACCAAATAAACGCTTAAAAACCACGCTTAGTTTTGAAATTACTCTCGTAACCTTAAGCCATACTTTTGCCTTCTTGATTGAAAAAAAAAAACTTGAAGATTTGAAATCATTTATGTACGTAAAAAATAGCGTAAATTAGAAAGTTATTTTAAACTAAGTATTTGTGTCTTTTTTCGTCAGAAAATTTTTATTTGAAAGAAATCAAATATAAATAGAATTATGGATATAACGATAATAGGATAAAAAATACACACACTTATTATCAAAAATACAATGAATTAAGTTAAATTATTAAAACCAAAATACTCTAAAGTTACAGAATATGGTGAAAAATATCTGAAAAAACCTGAAGAAAAAAAATTAGTGCTTTATTTTATGTACATTCCAAATATCTTATTTAAATAAGCTAAAAGTATAAATTTGATTCATGTCACTATTACCTTACTAATTTGCAGTTTTGTAAAACATTTTTCATTACGTTTCTACTCATAATCTCATTGTAAGATGATTAAGATCAATTTAAATATTTATAAGAGGTACATTTTATCATAATTATAATAAACGTTTTTTTAGATGCTTTAGAAGCCTTAGATAATTACATTTTTCTGAATTAATTAATACTTATAAATAATTAATGTTTAATTTGAATTTCTCTTTAAATGTTACAAAAAGTATTTTAGAGGAAAATCAAATATAATATAATTTTTTTTGAGACTCTAGGTAGACTTTTTGTGTGCCAAGAAGTATAACACAAGGAGTGTACCTAGAGTCTCAAAAAAAAAATTCTGTGTGTTTAAACTACAATCATAAATATTAACATTTCAGATGTCGGATGACTAATTTTTGTTAATGAAACGTTGATCTATTTGATATTTTAATTTCATATGAATATATAATACTTATGTTTCCTTATAAACGTACAAATATTCATAATGATTAAATAAAGTTATTGCTAATTATGAATATGCGCATAGGCGAATGAGAGTTATTTAGAATATCTCAGCATGATTCAGAACTGTTATGGTTAATTTATAAATATTTTAGAAGCATAAGGTGTAATACCAAATCGTTTATCATATTTGTGCCTAGATATGATGTATTAAAAATTAAGGAGTGAAATTATTATTTACATGAAAATCAAATGCCAGATTTTTCAACATATTAATTTCAAAAGATTCATGCTGAATGAGGACCCTACTTGTGAAGAGTAGCCGTCAAAGTTTATTGCACAAGGTGCCTTTTTTCGTATAATCAAACGAAGGGACAAAAAATATCGAGATGAATAATTGTATATCGAAAATATGCAAAGATTAGAAAATTATGAAAGTTAACTAGCGTCGATTAAGCTTAACAATAATTTTCTTGAGTCAACAAACATAGAATACTTACAAATAATAGAAACTTAAGAAACATAACTATAAAGAAAACAGAGATGATTATATATAAGGAAATAAAGTATTAGATAAATCAAAGTTATAAAAATTAAGGAATTAAAGCAGACGATAAAAATATGAAAGTATATTTGCAACTGTGCATTTATAACTACTGCATAATTTAAATGTGCAGTTGCAAAACTTAAAAATAACTAAATATTTTACATTATAAAATTCAGATCTCCTAAAATTTTAACTTTTGTTGATAATAAATATATGTTTAGAACAAAAATTAATTATTTTGCATTATAATACGTACAATATAATTGCCAAAATTATGATCGTAATCCATTGCAAAGGATTTGAGTCACAGAAAAAAACATATAAATCTAATATTGAACTTGCTATATAAAATGAAGTAATAATGATTTTCGTAGATATCTAAGATATTATTATGTTAAAATTATTCAGTCAAATTTCAAAAAAAAAAAAAATCATCAAGAGAACTTGCAATTTATTTCAAGTTCTTTTAAAAAAAAATATAAACTTAACCTTAATTAGATATACCTATGGATGTGCTGTTAGTAAACAGATCTGAAGGCAGTTGCCATCTAGTCTAGCAAAGAATCTATTATTCTGTATATATCTTATCTTATATCTTCTATTACGCATACAACATACAATATTCCTAAATATAAGAAAATGAAAAACAAACTTTCTACTACGCAAATATTACAGGACAAATTATTTAAAAAAAACCGTATTTTTTAAAAATACTATTCACTGTTAAGTTGGCACGTTGTAGAATATGTTATATATATATATATATACTAGCTGACTAGCCACGGGTGCTGTGGCTTTGTTTTAATACGTTAGTTTAATATTATCCTAAGCTATTCAATGCAGGCAAATTAATCTTCGTTTATATTTTGGAGGGTTGAAATAAAGTATAAACAAAGAATATTTTAATTTTGCATTTCATTCATCTCCTATTTGAGTGTAGTATAATGCATGAATTCTAACGAAGTCGTTAAGTAGCAACATATGAAAATTTAATTTTATAAATGTGGTAAATAACGTGATTTTTTGCAATTTTTGAATTTATTTTTATCATTTTAAAGTATAACAAGAAATAATTTTATACAACGAATCGCTAATCGGTACACAATATTTTTCGGTAACCCGTATTTTGCTAACTCAAATAGATTCAACGGTTTCCGCACACGTAAGCATGTAACATCTAGTTGCCCATTCGAGAAACATGGATTTTCTAAGTCCAAGTATCAAATGAATATTGTTCGGTTTCAATTCATTTATGGTCGTCGCGAAAGCCAAACAATCAGGAATTGAAGCCTTTTTGAATGGTATTATAGATTCTGACGGTATCAGTGGAATATGTGCAACACATTCCGTAGTAGGAGAACGAAGTTTCGTTTAAATTTACGGTCAAAATGTTTGCTTCAAATAGTTCCCAGTATAGTTCTTTTGATGAACAAAATTGCACCGTTGCATTATCTAGGTTAATTTAAGTTACGGAGAGAGAATATACCAGGAACCAACCGAAGATTATGTGGTGACTTTCCTGATACATCTTGAGAATTCAAAAACCTGTTGGAAAATTTACGGTTTTGTTTCCATCAACAATAGTGTCGATTGGTTTAAAAGACGTTGGATCAAATGCAACATCCTGTGTCTGGAAGTTTATTTCATACAATATCAGCATTTTTTCTGATTAAGTAACAGGGTTACAGAGGCAATAATTATCTAGATAATTATACAGTACATGCGGAAAGACACTCTCAATCAATTCCTTTTTGCCTAAAGAACATTACAGAAATCGTCTGGTTATCCCATGCATTATGTATTGGGACGGAGTTCTACTTCACCGTTTCCAATATTCAGTGGTTGGTTAGGAAATATTTGCTCATATTGATCATCTTGAAAATATACTCGCGTGTTTATGGTCAGTCGAAGTGCTTACACGTTCGACCATAAAAATGATTGTTTTAAATAAGTGTTAATCGCTGTGATCAAAAATAGAACGTGTGATAGCTATTAATGTTTGTTGGAAATCACCAAACAGTAAAAAAGTAGCAACACCAAATATTCTCTCGTTGCCATTTAAATCTTGCAGAGCTCTATGTAATGCCTTCAGTGAATTTTTATGGTTCATGGTACACTTATACCATATCATGATTGAATTCTTTTTCAATACTGTAGCCAATCCACTCTTTTTTTTTCAATGGTACATATTGCATCTAGTATTTTATGAATGTCCAATGACAGCTGATGTGGAATGTGCAGTTTTTATACCATCTAACAAAGTGACAACAATGCCCGAAGATGTAATTTCCTATTGCAGTCATATTTTCGCATGACTGCACCTGAAAGTTTATTTGCTGTAGGGAATGAAAATCTGGAGGAGAATCTCGAATGCAAAGCCATTTGATTTCATTCCAGTAATAACCAGAAAATTTACAGAAGCTTTTGAAATCCCCATCCAGATTTTCGTTCCCACCACGAGAAGTACTCGGTGCCCACTTTCGACACCCTTGCTCCTGTAAGTTCAGTATCTGAAGGGGGACATTACGGACGGTCGGCATTATCCAGCAAAGCTACGAAAGTTTCTAAAATCCGATTTCAGATTATTCTTGTTTACCATCCAGAAAAACACCCGGAAAGCATTTCTCTTTCCTCAAAAATTTTAAAGCAAGCCCCTTCCACAGTTCGTGCAAAATACTTTTGTCTGGCATTATTTGACGTAGATATGAGATTATCATGACTTGTATTGAGAATATTCGGATCAGCAATTCAGAAATACAATCAAGACCCAAATTTTGCGTCTCTCCATCGGCAAGTTAGGCTGGTACTGTTGTCCGAGAAAATTGTGATCCCCCGGCATTTTCAAACAAAAATACAGCAATTTCTATATTTCGATTTCAGACTCGCTTAAACCATCTCAAATTACACCAGGTATACACTTTTCCCGTGCCAAGATTATAAGGTTGAGCTCCTGTCGTGGTTTGCGTAAAAGACGGTCATCCTGAATTATCCGGAAAAGTTAATGCTATTTCTCAGATTGAATATCAGATTCGGATTATCCATTTTGAAATACACCAGGGACCAAGTTTTCACGATCCAAGGCTTTTAAGGTAACAGAACACCTTCGAAGAAAATTTTTTGAATTAACCTGAATTTTGCCTGTTAATGCATATTTTATGACCTTATGGGTCTTTAAAATGAGAAAAACACCCAAGTAAAGTCTTATTAGTGCACATTTTTTCCGTGAAAGGGGTATTTTATGAAAAAAATAAGCAAAAATAAGACTTTACGCAAAACATGATAACTGAAAATAAAATAAATATATTGACATTTTGTAAATTGAATAATATAACATACAACCTTATCTAGGGAATAGACACTTATTTTGGTAATATAACAATTACGTGAGAAGCTATTGTGTTTCGAGCTTCTTAACGTTGAAATTTTCTTTAAAAGCTATTGTAATTTTCACTTTATTGCTGTATAAAAAAATTTCTACTCAACATAAAATCTTAAGAGAGGTCTATTCCCTGTATTAGTATTTAAAAAACATATATATAAAATTTTTATTTCATCCAAGCATAACTTTTTGAGATATTGTGTTTTGCGGTAAGAAAAAATGTAAAAAAACTCATTTTGAGAAAACGACAAAAATAACATTAAACTAATCTGATTACAAGAAAAACACTTACTTTCTTATTAAAATGCACCAAATTTATAATTCTCTCCATCTTTAACTTCTAAAACAATATTTTTTTTCTTTTTAAGGGCTCTTAAAATTTTCCTATGTTTCTTTGTTTTGGGGTCTGCGTTATGAATCGATTCACGGATTCTGCATTTATCTAAATGTTTATATCCCCGTAAGGTAAACACCCCAGGATTTTCAATATTCATCTTATTAAAAACTTTGAGGCACCCATTTAATCCCTCATTGAAATGTATAACAGCATCATACGACCCAAATTTAATTGTTTTGAGCGAAACAAATACTTCTTTCGGAACTTTTTGCCAGACTATTCCGTTAAAACACTCATTTGTATTTTGCGTGCATCCATGTAAGCAGTTACTTAATATCTGTTTGTCGCATAGTTCTAAATATACTGGTTTAATTTTATTTAAAACATCATTTGATAAACCAGCATATTTTGTGGTACATTTTGTTCCATTTGCCACCCCCCGCTGAAAATAACACCAGCTGTCTTTCCCTATTGGGCACTGACCATGCATCGGTTTCTTATCACTTGATGCACAGTGATATAACGCAGCAATTACATTTTGCTGCATGGCATTTAAGTTACCGACATTACTGCGTACAGCAATTCCGTAGTAATTTTGAAGTCGGTCGATAAAATTATCAGTTAATTTGCCTTTACCAGACAGTCCTTTAGTTTTTGTTTTTAGCTTTCTTAGACGCGAGCCCACTCTCTTTTGTACATGGCCAATGCACTCAAACTTTGTCACACTGTTCATTCCATAAGTGTCTTTCACACTCATGAAAGCTTTTGATCACCATCGCATAATATTGCGTGTATTGAAGTCTGCGGTTTTTTCTGAACGAAGAAATATTCGTGAAGCCCCCACAATTTCCATTTTTGACGAAGATCCCGTAAAGTTACACTGACATATGTGGTCGGCTTTTGACGACTCATACTCATTCGACGAGTTTCTTGGCATAGTCTGAAGTCTCTTACATGTACGACAGTAGGACGACATAACTTCTACTCTAACACCTTACCAGTATCAACTGATATTGCAGCAACACAACCATTCATAGATGTATAGCCTCTACGCTGCCATGTGCCATCCACAGATATGCCACATTTTACAAAATCAGATGAAAATTTTTGTTTTATATCCGCAATTCAGTAGCAGCTTTTTTCATGGATTCCTCAGCTACTTCCTGAACCACTTTTAAAAGCTTTGCTTCCTGATTTTGAAAGCAGTTTTTGTCAGTCGAGGCAAATTTAATGTTGAGCATAATTTAAATGCACCAGCAAAACCCTTGCCTATCTGCCGCATACCATATACTAGCCTGGTATTTATGACTGGTGCATTTACAACTTTTTTTGATGAAGCAAATGTAAAGAAAAAGTCACAGCATTTACATTTTAGTGTAAAATGAGAGCATAATCCATACATGGAATCCTCAAAAAGCTCTACTTTTTCAGCAAAACATTTTGGGCAGCAAAGTTGAGAAAATGCATCCACAATAAGCTCAAGATCAATGATTCTGTTACCAAACAGAGGACCAGGCATTTCTTCTGCAGTTGACATACTCTCATTTACCAATTTTGAAGAACTAGCAGTGCATTCAGGAACAGGTGTTGAATTGCTGTTATTTTCGGAAATTTTTGTGTATTTATTTCCAAAAAATGTCTCTTACGCTTTCTAGCAATACTTTAAACCATTTTCAAGCAAAAATAAAACAGAATAGAATTATTTTTTAACTTTCTACGCTGTCGATTCTTTCAGTATGAAAATCAAACATATATGTAAACAAAGTCACTAAACAACAAATTTGATGCCAGATTTCATACATAAAAAAGGAAAAATGTATTTCTAAATACATTTATATTTATTCTCAAATATTCTATTTTAATTTCTGACAAAATATTTGTATATTAATTTTCATATTTCATGTCATATACCATGAAAGAGAAACGTAAACAAACAATTTGGGCCACTTCCGGTTAGCAGAAAGGCATTTCCGGTCAGAGAAATTCATGATCAAGTAATATTAAAAAAGCTGTAACTTGGCTTCTAATTAAGCTAGAAACAAAATTTTTACAGATTTAGAAAGATAAAAGATTGAATTTTAATATTTGATCAAAAACGAAAAATCGATACTTTGACCGAAAATTGAGTTTTAAAGGTGTTCTGTCACCTTAAATCAAGGTGTGTTATGGCGTGTCTAAAAAACGATGGACTGGCATTATCCGGCAAAGTTATCAAAACTCCTAAAATTCAATTTCAGATTCTCATTTCGCACTCCGAAATACACACGGAGCTGACTTTTGATGCACCAGCGCGAGCAAGTTCAGACGTTAGAGATAATGAAAATCCGGACTCGGGACTCTAATCATTTGCCTTTTCTCCTAATTCAGAGAACATTCGGCAAGTTTAGTTAAGTTTCCGAAGTATCAAATTATCGTTTCCCGCCCCTAGATACAACTGGAAATTACTTTTGTTCCCCTGAGCCGGCAAGTTCAGTCCCTGGAAGGGGCACTAGGGTCATCCGGCATTATCTGGGAAAGTAACAGGAATTTTCTAAAATTCGATTTCAAACTTGATTTCACCATCCCGAATTACAACAAAAACTCACTTTTCTCGCACCAAGACATTACGGGTAAGCTCCTGCCACGGTTTGCGTAATAAATGGCCGTCCTGAATTACCCAGTAAAGTTACAGTTATATCTCAGATTGGATATCAGATTCGGATTATCCATTTCGAAGTACACCAGGGTCCAAGTTTTCACGATTCAAGGCTTTTAAGGGCAGTTGGAAGGGTAAAAAATTTTGTTTTTGTCAATTTCAGATTATTGCATTTTTAAATTCTTCAACTCATTGCCTTTCCAAAAATACCTCATTTTAATCTCTAGCACAATTAGAAGTGCTAAAATTTTGTTTTCAAAAATCATCTAAACGCACGTCACCGATTTAAATGGACAGAAAAAAGGTAATCATTGTATTTCCTCTTTGGCTAGTTAGAAATTTGACGTCATTTTTTAAAATTTCTTTCGTGACGCTAGCTGCCAAGCCTCAGTTATTTTTCTCCCTAAGACCGGCTTCAGAGATACAACTAATTATACGTTGTTTACATTCGTGTTTTTGAAAAAAAATCGTTCGTTCAAACGCTGTTTGTTTTGCTCAAGCTGTGTTTATAGTAATTAGACCTGCTTAGCTCTTTACAACGTTATTATTTTGATTTTAGATATTATTTTGTTATATTTAAAATGCCTAGATCTAGCAGCAAAGTTTTTAAAAAAAGGCGAGATAATTTTAATCAAGGCAGGAGAAGTAATTCCGATCAGCAGTGACAAGTGATTCTGTACCACAGCAGTTTTCTACTTCTAATAGTAATGTTTCTGCTTCAGAAAAAAAACTTTGCAATTTAAATAACTCATACAAAAGTGAGTTTAATAGTGGATTTAAAAATGTTATTGTGGATTTAAATGTTTTAGCTGGTGTATTTTCTGAGGCTGTCAAATGTTTACAGTGTGGGGCAACAGGACTTAACCTTTCCTGTGAAGAAAATTGTTCAGGTGGAGCTGTTGAACTTGATATACTCTGTGATTTTTGCAGTTATAGCTACAAGTTTTGTTCCTCCAAGCAGTGCAAAGCTGAAATTGGGAAACCCAGCATCTACGAAATAAACACCAGGTTTGTTTATGCAATGAGATGCATAGGGAAAGGTGCAGAAGCTGCACGAATGTTTTGCGGAATCATGAACTTACCACCCCCCACCAACAAAGTTCTCAAAATATAATAAAATGCTGTTAGGTGCAACCAAGGATGTGTGTGATGCAACGATGAAAGATGCCGTAGAAGAAGCAGTGCAAGAAAATCAGAATATTAGAGACATTCCTGTGGCGGTTGATGGAACATGGCAGAAAAGAGGATTTTCTTCTATGAATGGTGTCGTTACAGTTACGAGTGTGGACACGGGAAAAGTAATTGACACTCAAATATTATCAAAACATTGTGTTTGCAAAGACAAAAAGAAACATGGACCAGTCTGCAAGAACTTCGACGGATATAGTGGACGAATGGAAGTCGATGGAGCTCTATCGATATTTCAGCGCTCTGTTCAACGCTATGATGTGCGTTACACAAAATATTTAGGAGATGGAGACTCCAAAGCTTTTGATAACATTGTGAAAAATAAAGTATACGGTGATAATTGTACGATCACAAAACTTGAGTTGTATAGGCCATGTTATGAAACGGATGGATCTCGCCTCCGACGTCTTCAAAGCAAGATGAGAGGTAAAAAATTGTCAGATGGCAAGCATTATGTGGAAAAAATAGATTAACGGAAGCATCTATTAACCAATTGCAAACCTATATGGGCTTGCCATTCGAAGAAATTGTCAAGTGTGAAGGATATGCGACAAGCTATATGGGCAATATTTCTTCACAAAATATCAACCGATGAAAATCCACAACATGGATTTTGTCCATCAGGTCCTGATACGTGGTGCCGTTATAAGAAGGCACAATTGGAAAATAAAGTTTACCTCCACAAACATAACTTCTAGTTGCTGTTGTGGAAGCCATTAGGCCTATTTTTAGGGATCTTTCTGATCCAGAGTTACTGAAAAAATGTTTACATGGGAACACGCAGAATCCAAATGAAAGCATTAATAATGTTATTTGGTCTCGTGTCCCCAAAAAGACATTCGTGCACTTAGAAACACTTTCCTTTGGTACATATGATGCTATTGCATCCTTTAATAAAGGGAATGCAACAAAGTTGGATATTTTGAAAAAACTAAACATAGAGCCTGGATATTATGCGACATGCTGCATGGAACGTCTCGATAAAGAGAGGATTACAAGGGCAAGATATGCCAATTTACAAAAAAACTAAAGAGTCAGAAAGATAAAAAGACTTAAAAGAGTAATACAAAGGGTGAATTTTCAAAAAATGCTGAAAATTTGGAATATGGAGCTGGAATGTTTTGATAAGGTGAGTTTTTTTATAAAAATGTGTTTTTCTCAAATGTCATTTTTGAAGGTTCGATGTACCTTTTCTCAGAAAGTATATATTTTATGTCCACAAAATTTATATGACACATTCTTTGTATGTTCTAGTATTTACTGGAATGAGCTTTTAGCAAAATTTGTATAATATTTTTTATAAATTTTTTTGTCGAAAAATTTTGTTTTTTCGAAATACAACAAATAAAATTTTTTAAAAAAACTAATGAAAATTTTAAAAAAAGCTCATTTTAGTATAATACTAAATCTATGTTTAACTTGTAAAAAAATTTTGGGGGTTATATTTACAACAGATTTTTAGAAAAGGAACATCGAAAAAGGCCTTTTTAACATTATCTGTATAGGGTGTTCCGA